>JAUZNJ010040430.1:0-10374 GCA_034780135.1 Jordanella pulchra | reverse complement strand
CCTGTTCTGTCCCAAGTCTGTGTTTATTATAAATAAACTTCTTAACTTTTTCCAGTCTCCGTGTTGGTGTTCTGCATATGGGTTCGAGCCTTAACCCATCATGACACATTAACTCAATTGTTAGTCAAATATTTTCCACAAACACAGTTATCTGATAATCTGTCATCAAATTAGAATTCATAATTTTCACACTTCATCTTGTTTTCATGTTATGGCATTCCAAAAGAGGTTCTTTCTTAGTATAGATGAGGTTCCATTTCTGAGTATAAATGGGCTCATTTTGTCTGAAATACTCTATGGAAAAGTAATATCCGGTTGTATTCCCCATAAAATAAAATCACATTTTGTATTAATCCATGGAAGCTATTTTTCCCACGAAGAAGTAAAAACGAATTTGATAAAAACGAATTTTTCCTGTGTCTACGGTACTGTGTGTCCCGTGTCCAACCTCCACCGATGCCATAAGACAACAAATAGCTTTAAAGCAGCTCAACCACCTAGAACTGTCTTGGAACTAACCCATCCCCTCATAAACACCATCATAACAGAAACGAGAACCAGCAATTGCAGATTCGCTATTTTTTCTTAGTGAAAATGTATTTTGTTAATTTTGAAAATATGCAGACAGGAAAGTAGGTTACAAGTGATGGGAGAGACATTCAGCAAAGGTCAGCAGAGCCATAACACATCCCATCTTCTCTCCAGCTGGAAACTCACTGGATTTCCACTGAAATAAAAGGTTTATTTTTTGCAGCAGGAGCCCACAATGGACAACTCTCATTCAAACATCAACAACAGACGTGTGTCAAGACCAATACACTAAAGACTTTCTTGATAACCAACTTTGTGTTTATAAATCTTACAGGTCTCCTCTGTAATATAAATGTTTTATTTTGACTGATTTGTCAGTTTTTCTTTATTTAGTTCATTTTATTTCTTTTATTTGTTTTACTTCTCCCCATGTTACTAGTTGAAAATTAACAGCACAGAAACTAATGTGTGTGTTCATGTTATAATTAAATATATCTAAGTATTTTTTTTTTTCCTCTCATAAGTCTATTTCAGAAAGCCTCTTTCTAGCTGAAACTTGCTGCCCTCCACTATCCTGTCCGAATCACCTGAAGCAGCTTTCATTAGCTTTAAGCATGAAGAACAGCCTTTATATGTATATGTATTACAAATTATAGGCACTGGCTGTACAGGAATCAAAATGCTCTATCAGGGGTCACCCAAAGGTCTGCAGCATCCTGCTACCACAGCCAAGCATTTGCTATAAAATGGCTGCCACTTATTTCTGCATTACAGCCCTACTTTCATACCATTCACCAAATAATGTAACAGAGGTGGAAGGTGGCAGACCGGCCATTGCAAGCCCTTAAAAGTCACACAGTGTAAAATGACAGAGTGCTCTCCGAACATTATTCAAACCTTCCAAAAAGGGCAAACTCTGTAACTGCTCTATAAAAACAACACAGGCTGGTAATCAACTGGTCTCTCTCTAAGCTGGCTCTTTCTGTGAAATGAATTAGATGGTTAGATAAACAGCATTCAAAGAGGAACTGACATTTCAAAATAACTGAGGAAATTATAAAAAAAATACAGGCACCAAAAAGGAGACAATGTTTATGGAAATTGCTATAAATGTAATGGCCTGGATGGATGAAACCCCTTTTGTTTTTCTTTAGAGGCTTTACATTACTGAATAGCAATCAGCATATAGCATTGGCTATTTGCTGTTCACACTTCACAGTTTTTCACAGCTTTGCAGAAAATTATTTAAAAACTCTACCTACCCTGAAAGATAAGAAGGACGGACGGACAGATAGGCAGGGTTCACAGTTACATCTCCAGTCTAGTTTGGGGTCCAGTGAACACCAAGGTATTTAAACTCCTTCACAACTTCCACATCTTCTCCAAAGATGTTAATGGGATTCAACTTGATCCTGTTTCTTCTGAAATCTACAATCATCTTCCTTGTTTTGTTGACATTCAGGATCAGATGATTGTTTCCACACCATGAAACAAAGCTGTTCACCTGAGCTCTGTACTCAGCATATTATCTATCTTTTATGCACCCAATGACTGCAGAATCATCTGAGTATTTCTGCAGGCAGCCTGCAGAAATACTCAGATAACAGGACTCTGTCTGGTACTGGAAGTCAGAGGTGTAGGAATGGTGAGAGTACTGTCCCCTCTGGTGCTCCTGTGCTGCTGACTACTTGATTAGACTCTTGACCCTTCAGTCTAACAAACGGTGGTCTGTTTGTCAGGTAGTCTTTGATCTAGGCAATGGTTGATGCCTCCACCTGGGTCATATGGAGTTTCTCACACAGTCAGTCAGGCTGAATCATTTTAAATGCCCTGGAGAAGTCAAAGAACATAATCCTCACAGTGCTGTCAGCCTTGTCTAAATAACAGTGGGTTTGTCAAAGCAGGTGTATGATGGTATCTTCAACACCACAGTGATAAGCAAACTGCTAACTGATTGCTGCTGGTTTGTTTGCTGAGGTGAACCAACAAAAGTCTCTCTAGGACCTTCATTATGTGGGATGTCAGGGCAGCAGGTCTATAGTCACTGAGGACTGTTGGTTGAGTCTTCTTTGGTTCTGGAACAAGACAGGAGGTCTTCCACATCACTGGAACTGTCTCTTGGGTCAGACTAAGGTTGAAGAGGTGCTATAGGATCCTACAGAGCTGCTCTACACAGCCCTTCAGGACTCTGGGGCTAAAACCATCAGGACCTGGTGACTGATTACGATTCAGTCTCTCCAGTTGCCTCTTCACTTGACTTTTAGAGACAGACAGGTGAAGGGCAGAGGGGACAGTACTATGTTCTTATTAGGCTGACACCAAACTTATAGAAGCAGAAGAGCCAATGGCAGAGGAGGGCAGGATGTCTATGTGACTGTGAGCTGGAGAGAAAAATGCTGAGCTTGTTACTGAACTGAACTTCTTGAAGAATGTATTCAGTTCATTGGATCTATCCAGATTTCCATCTGTCTTATCACCTTTCTGCTTGAAGCCTGTGATCTTCTCATCCCTGACCACACATCTCTAATATTTCTTTGCTGGAGCTTGTTCTCCAGCCTCCTCCAATATGCCTCCTTACTTTCTCTTATCTTCACCTTAAGTTGCGTTTGTACTATACTGATTTCCCACAAGGGAGGTCTTACTTCAGAGATGTAGGAGTCCTTCACATTTAGATTAAATAAAGTCAAAAGTATTGTTTTCTCTGGTATGGCAGCTGATAAACTGTTGGAACTTTAGCAGAGTAGCAAAGAGTGAGGCATGATTAAAATCACAAATTATTGCCAAAAATGCATTTGGCTGTTGTGTCTGTTCCTTTGCAAAAATGGAATTGATTACCTCATTCACTGTTGGCAATGGCAGAAGGTGGAATGTAAATGGGTACTATGTAAATGTAAATGGTAAACTTTTTGGGCAAATAATATGTTTGGAAACCAAATGCCAACAGATCAATATCTTGGCTGCAGTGACAAATCTTCACAGTAACATGTTCTGGATGACATCATCTCTTGTTCACAAGCACTGCTAACCCACCTCTTTTGACTTTTCCGGTCCTCTTTAATGTGAAAATGAAATGGCTAACCAAACTAACTTAATTCATAAGGTTGTGTCTTACTATTATAAATATTCATATTACAAATATTAAAAATATATACATTAAAGAAAAAACAATGTCTCTGCTCGGTTGGTCAGTCAGGGACAGCATGGCCACCTCCAAAGCAGGGTGGCAACACTACCTGGCTTGGCTGTTGTTCACCGATGCCCATTATGATGGAGTCTATCTGCTATCAGAAGATATCTGTGAAGGTTCTCAGTCATCTAGGTCATGGTCAAGCTTGGAAGGTTCAGTTTAGGCAACTGGACTTAAAGTTTTCGAGCAGACGTTTTACCTCTCATCCAAGAGGCTTCCTCAGTTCTAAACTGATGCAGTAGAAAACAGAGATGAATATATTGTAGGTGTAACAAAGAATAGGGGAGGGGAAGAAAAGAAACAAAAGGTGACTCTGATTCCTCCAATATAATGGCCAATAACAACACCTCACAAATAAGTGGGTGAAGAATTTTTCTGAAAGGATCCTCAGCTAGTCAGAAAAGGAGGTCTTAGCAAAAGTTCTGAACTTTGCAGTTTCCCCTAAACAGATCCCTACTGTCGACCTCATCACAGCCACAGAGACAGCCATCCGAAACAACAAACTGACCTCCACAGAAGCTAAAACACTCAGGCTGAAAGCCACTCGAGCTCTCTCAGGTGCAAAGGTCCCCCCTTCAAACCAGATCATACTACCATTTGACAAAGAAAGATGCACAGTCGTACTTAACACAACCGACTACCACACCAAAGTTGAAGCCTTCCTTGTCACACAGCCACCTATAAATTGTTGATCCCAACAGCAGCTAATAAAATAAGGTAATCAGCTGCCTTCAGCAGTTAGAAAATTACAAAGCCATCAGCAGATAACAGTACTACCGGCTGCACCCAGGAGAAGCCATTCCCCGGATCCACAGTCTTCCAAAAATACACACTTACAACATTGCTACACATCTGGCATCTATCCTTGCTGCTTTGGTTGCCAACAGACTGCATCACATCTCTAACTCACAGGACTTCTCCAACAGAATAAAGGACCTGACACTGGACACAGATGAAAGCATGGTCTCCTACGACGCCACATCTCTTTTTACTGCAGCCCCACCACAAAAGCAGTTGGTACAGTAAGAATGTGCTTACTTCAAAATCACACTCTGCCAGACAGGACCAACTTAACTGATCACATTTTTTCTCTTTTGGACCTGTGTCTTTCCACCACATACTTCTAATTTAACCAAGCTTTTTACAGGCAGAAGCTGGGTGTGCAATGGGCTCTCCTGTATCCCCCATAGTGGCAAACTTATAAATAGAAGAATTAGAAAGCAGAGCTCTACACTTATACATGGGCACCAAACCCAGTCACTAGTTGAGATAAATGGATGACACGTTGGTCAAAATAAAGACCAAGGATATCAACACTTTCACAGACTACATCAACACAGAAACACAAGTTGACCCAGGAAGATGTGAAAGATCACAGCCCTGCCTTCCTGGATTGAACAGTTCACATAATGGAAGACCGTCAACTCAACATAGAAGTCTACAGGAAACACACTGACCAGTACCTCCGTTTTGACTCTCAGCACCCACTAGAATGCAAACTAGGAGTCATCAGAACCCTCCAGACAGGAGCAGAAACCATTCTCACCACCAACAAAGGGGAGACGAAAGAACAGGACTGCCTTGAAGAACTGTGGCTACCCCAGATGGGCTTTCTTAAAAACCAACAAGAAGAGGCCTGCTGAGAGGGAACAAAAGAGAAGAAGAAACATCATCATACCATATGCTGCTGGAGTCTCTGGAAAAGCTACGGAGGATCTTTAACCAGCACCCGATCCCCGTGCACTTCAAACCTGGCAACACCCTGAGACAAAAACTGGTTCACCCCAAAGATAAGACACCCAGGAACAAGACCGGCAATGTGGTTTACGCTGTTCAGTGTAGTGAAGAATGCACAGACCTGTACATTGAAGAGACCAAGCAACCTCTGCAAAGGTGCATTTCTCAACACAGGACGTCTAACTCCACAGGATAGGACTCAGCTGTTCACCTACACCTGAAGGCTAATGGACACTCATTTCAGGACAATTCAGGTCAATTGACTCTCTGTGTGGTTCTTTTGAAGATTTTATGTTGGTGATTGATGAAAAACACCCAACAAATTGAACGAGCATAGCTCATTTCCGAAAAGTAGGAAAAAGAAGGTATTTTACAAATCTACTTTTAAGTATATAGTATTTTGTTGCAGTAATCATAACATTGACCATGGATTACGAATTATTTATTTTGAAGAAAAAGCTGAAGTTGATATGTTGAAATGACAAAAAAAAATCTATATCTAAAGATTTTTAATAAACTTACATTTATAGCAATTTCCATAAATTTTGAATTTCTATATTTTAAAAATAATGTTTGGTTGTTTCCTGATGCGTTTCACAGAAACTGCATTTATATAAACCAAGTTAAAATATTTTCCTTATGAACTCCTTTGCGGGATATTTTATTTATCACTTTAAAATGTAGTTCTTTATATTTAGGAGAAATTGGACCCTGAAAATGCTTCATATGAAAGATTACCAGTCCACCGATGACATTAGATAATACCAAAGCTAATAAGAGATGTGTTGATCCTGACAAGTGCGGTTTGAGTTTTAGAAATGTGTCTTATTGTGAGGACCGAATAGGGATTGCATTGGAGAAATATGCTGCAGTGATGGATGATAGTTCTTAAATTAGCGACAATGTTGTTGATTTAATAACCGACAACATAACTTTAAGTGTCTCTGCGCTGCCTGCTTAGCTTATTTTTGCACTCTTTCTTTATCTCTGATTGTTACCGCTGACTGGGTTTTAGAGTGTTTTGGTTGGTTAGAGATGTTAATTATTTTCTCCACTTGCTATGGTTACAGTGGTTATGCAGCATAACAAGTATACAAAACGGAAAAAAAATATCAGTCAAAATCCTTCCAATGCCATGTTGGGGTTTTTGAGCTGTCGAACCCACATGCAGAACACCAAAACAGAAGAGCGTTTTCAAGTTAAGATATTTATTGAGATGATGAGACTGGTTAGCGAGACCAAAGCCAGGTCCAGGGAGAAACAAACCAGCAGGAACTGTCACTGGGAGAGAAAGCAGACTGGTAAGTTCATGGCACGTGGGAAAATTCATTGACAGAACGTTTCGGGTTGTTCTTACTGTAGGAGGAGGTAGAAATGTTATCAGAGGGAGGTTCTGGTGTCCGGGGTCCTAGTATCCAGTGTGGGTCCAGAGGCAATGAAGGAGTGCGGTGGGAAATGGACAGGTCGGCTGAGATTGAACGGAGATTCCAGAAACGGTTGTGCTGCCAGTAGAAGGGCTTTGAGGATCCAGGTGAACAGGGACTGAGAGTTCGGGCATCCAGTGGGTAAACACCACGGCGTCACAAGGGAAGAAGCTCACAGAAAAAGCCAGGAGCAGACGGCAATCCAGACTTTCAGAGAGAACCTGAAGGCAATGAGGAGAAAAACACAAGGAATTAGTATCTAGCAGAAACTAAACATGAGGAGATCTTTAGAGAAGCTTGCAGCTCAGGAGGCTGTGTGATACCATCAGATAGCAAACAGTCGGCTCCGACTACTGGGCAGCAGCTTCTAAAGTACACTGGAGATGAGGAGGGGTGATTAGAAACACCTGAGCCGCTGGAAGCCACACCGCACTTCCAACAGCCCCTGGCGCCATCTGGTGGAGAGAATGGGAAGGCGCACAGGAGAGAAACCCACACAGGAGGGACTAAGAGTCCCAGATCATGACATCCAGTTTCACAGCACTCAACACCAGAAGCAAAGAACATCAGAAAAAAGAAACTGTGATCCACAAAGAGAGAAACTACAGATGTCTCAACACAATATAAGAGTCAAGCTACCAGAGCTACTGCAACATGCAGTCACCTTTAAGCAGCACAATTCTAGAATCAATAGCAAACAGAAATAATTGGGTTAATTAACTTGTTTTCCAATTAGATTTGGTTCATTGAGGATAAAATAAAAATATCAACTCTTACTTTGAGTGCTTATGTCCCTGGATTTGACAAGGCCCATTATGAGTCTGTAAGTCAGCATTTGAATAAACACACTGGATCTCCTTCACCAAAACATTCAAGTCTTCTTCGTTTAAAGTTGAGGAAAGGTCTGATTTAATGCTAGAGAAGCATTAAAATAATACACTGCATATTTTAAATGGAAGAAAAAATACATGCAACATCTATTGCATGGTTAATAAGGTTTTAAGAACTTGAACAAATATGACATTTATTTTATTTCTTGCACTGCTCTAATTGCACTGCTCTAATTGCACTATGTCACTATGCCCACTCTGCTGCTAATGTACATTGTAAATACACCTCATGCTGCTCTTTTGTTACTTGCCGTTATATTTCTTCATTCTTATTCTTTATATATATTCTATATCTATATTTTTATCTTAGTGTATATATTAATCTTTTTTTATTGCATGCCGTATAGCCACAGTGTTTAGATATTTTTATTATTTTATTTATCCTATATTATGTTATATGTTTTATATGTTCATTATCTGTTTTATGTTGCACAATTGTACCATAAAAAAATTCTTAGTTTGTGAACTCCTTCACTAACAATGGCAATAAATCTTATTCTGATTCTGATTCTGATCACCAAATCATAACCAAAGCTATTTTGAGCAATCATATATACAAAATTGGATAAAATATTCTTAATTCAATATTTATTACATCAGTTGATCAAAGCCAATAATAAGTGCCTAAGGAATCATCAAAACAGAATCCCTCACTCTAAGCAAGTGTTTATGATTCCCTTTTGATGGCTTAACTGCATCACTTATAATTTCAACCTCACTTCTTATTCTGTGTTCACACTAAATGTGCTTTTGGCATCAAAAACGTTTTAACACTGAAACTTGGTGCTTGGTCAAATGCTGGTCAAGAGGCTCTGATGCTAAAATGCTCGGGGTGCTCTACCCTCTGGTTCTTTATCTGCTCTGTTCTGTCATTAAAATCTAGAGAGCCGCATGGCTTTATTTTCTTTGATGAGTTTGACGGTGTAGTATATAAAGTGGATCTATTTACTTCAGCGGATCCACTCCCCTGGCTACTGAGTTTACCTGAAGGTTATCTGCCAGTGCACTGATATTTAACATGGAGACAAAAGTAAAGATCAGTAAAGTCACGTTAGTTTCCTCACCTCAGAGTTGAATCCTTTGTTTAAATATACTATGTTTGGATAAAGACACAACAAAT
The DNA here is from genome assembly GCA_034780135.1 of Jordanella pulchra. Classification (NCBI taxonomy): domain Eukaryota; kingdom Metazoa; phylum Chordata; class Actinopteri; order Cyprinodontiformes; family Cyprinodontidae; genus Jordanella; species Jordanella pulchra. The sequence continues at coordinate 1,485 of JAUZNJ010040430.1, read as the reverse complement.
TGGCGACGAGTAATCTGGACCCTAAGTAACCTCACGAAATAAAAATTTTAACCGGAGGAAAAGAGAAAGGGTAGGTGGAGCAGAACACAAGGCAAGACCTAGCAAAGGATCAGTGAGTAACAGTGCATAGCACACACTGAAAGGATAAATGGCTGATATCTGGATATCATGTCGAAAATGTTGGGAAAGTGGAGGAGTTTGATAGTTTAGGTGAAGAATCATACATACAGCGAATGGAGTTGTACTGCAACGCTAATGATATCAGTCTAATGGGAGCTAAAACTTACACTCTACTCCATGATCTCCTGAGCCCTGCTAAACCATTGAGCAAGTAATATAAAGACATTGTTAATACGTGGCAGAAGCACTTGAAACCCGCTCCACTACTAATTGCGTAAATATTCATATTTCATAAGAGGAATCAAATGAAAGATGAAATCATATCTGAGTATATGTCTGAACTGCGCAAACTCTCGCAACATTGTGACTTTAAAACAGGACTTGACGATGCCTTGAGAGACCGATTGGTATGTGACATGCACTGTATGAGCACACAAAAAAGGCTACTGTCCGACAAAGAGCTAGATTTGAAGAAAGCACTCAAACTAGCTATCTAAATGGAAACAGCAGCTTAGGGTGCATCAAAGCTAAAGATGAAAAGCTTAGAAAACAAAGTGCATCAAATGTCCTTGGATGGAAAAAAGCAAAAATGCTAGAGGCGTGGTAAATCCTCACACAAAGCAAATGACTGCTGGTCAAGGAAAAGACATGCAGGAAATGCCCCAAACAAGGCCACATAGAAAGAGCATGCAAATCAAACCAAAAAAATACCCAAAAAGAAAACACCTGAAAGAACAAAGGTTTTAAAACCTAAATCAAAGGCCAAAGCAAATGAAATGTACAAAGTTACAGAACATTCTAACAACACAAACAGCAGTGAGGATGATGACCTGTAATGCTTAGAATTGCAAAGCATAACTGAAGAAGACAGAAAAATAATATGGGTCATGACTACAGTGTCTGGAGTGAAACTAAAGATGGAACAGGTTCAGCTTTGTCAGTGATCTCCAAAACCGATTATGACAGGCTGCTCTCCCACTTACCACTGAAAAAGACATCAGTGATGTTAGAAACCTACACAGGTGAAAAAGTGTCACCAAAAGGTAAACTTGAAGTGGATGTGGTTCATGGTGATATAGAAGCAAATTGAGTTGCCATATGTCATTGTGACCTTAAGCTAACTCTGCTCTGTGTACAGAGCAGACTGGAAGTCTAAACTCTAATGCTGCAGAACATAAAACAGCTGGCTGGCTTGCCAAATATGGAAGCAGTGTACTGCGCTGTGTTTCTACCTTTATGCTTACTTGGCAACACAGAGAGTACAAGAATGTAAACGGAGAGCAAAGCCGAGCCGAGTACAGAACTTTGGCACAAACAAGGTCTTTATTCCAGGAAGTTCTTCAGAGCGTCCAGTCGTGCGTGTGT
>JAUZNJ010040429.1:0-10375 GCA_034780135.1 Jordanella pulchra | reverse complement strand
ATATATAAACAGTATAGTTATTTTATGTGGCACACTACCTATTTTACCTATCTGCACAAGTGAAGGGCAAAAATACTTATTTCAAGAAATCTTAACACTTTTTTAAAGCATTTTTTTGTGGTGAAATGATTCCATACACATTTAAAAATAAAAGCAAAGTGACACAGATACAGTAAGTAATTTGCTAAAAAGGAAGAAATGAGGTTTAGATAGGCAAGTAGGAGTTAGATTTTCTCAATGCCGCTTGAGTCACAAAGGAGTAAACAGTATAGTTTTATTTCTTTGAAATCATTCCTACATAATTCTATCGCCATTAACTAGAAACTTTAAAATTTTATGTACAGAAGTTGACACCTCTGAAGGATCCATCTGAAATTGCAGTTCTTCAAAGCTCTGTTCTTTTCTTCAATGAGATAGGAGTGGCTGAAAATATGGTTTGACCTGCAAAAGGTGAATATTTGACTTTGATTTCTAGCTCTTGCTTTTCATAATGCACCTCTTCAAAACAAAAAACATGTTAAATATTATTAATAGAGAAAAGTTTCTACATGTATTCCCAACGAAAGCAGATCTACAAGTAACCCCACAATGAAGATCTTTACAGTACAACCTATTTGCACACATTGCAGTACTTTTCGACTTTTTCCCAAATGTTGAAAGCAAACAGCTTAACAAATTCTGGTAAAATATAATAAAATAACATTATCCACCTGAAATGTATTTTATTTCTGGACATTCACCTTATTCTATATAAGACAGAGTTATAAATTATGGTTAGTTGCACGGGAAAATGTCCCTAGTTATCTAGCCATTGTCTATGAGCTTATGGTAAAAAGCAGGTCACTGGCAGAGAAGGTTTTTAACCTCAGGGCATTTGACATTTCTTGCTGGAGGCACCACAGCAGGTATATGGCCTGCTATAAGATGTTCCTAGTTCAGCAGACAGTCACAGTATTGGCTGGAAGCAACATAAGACATACAACATCCAAATGTGAAGACTTTCTTTTTTATCATTGCAGTTAATATTTCTGAGCCTAAGAGGGTTACAACTCAGCTTGACTCTGTTCAAAATAATATATCAGTGCTATGAGACCCTAAGAAAATATTAATTTGAACCAGAGGTTTCAATATTGTAAAACAGAAAAATGCTTTATATAAGCATAATTTTGACAACATAAAACCTCTACATTTTGGTGATTAAACATACCTGATTTTTAAATTACTTAAAAACTCAAAAACATGATATTCTCTGTATTTTGAGAAAAGGAATTGAGCTTGATTTAAAAAGTGTCTCCCTGAAATAAAGCATACAGCGTTCCAGCTGAACTGTTTAAGTAGTTTTCTTTCTTTGTTTATCGGTGCATAGCTACATTATATGCCTATATAAAAAAGACCAAAATCATGTTATCTTGTTAAAATTAGGTTATGTACACCAAGCATCCATCCTTATACAGTTTCAATAGTTACTTTTGTGTCTAAATAGAATTCCAGGACCAGCCATTGCCCTATTTGCTGAAATTTCCACAGAACAATCAAAAGCCATAAGGAACAATTGTGACAGCTACTTAATAGAGCCTGACTGTCCTGCAGTGCCTCTTTGTAAAGAAACAACTCGTCTGGGTTAAGGACTTGTTGATATTAATGAAATACACTGATCTAAAATAGCTTTAAGTTTTAATCACTGTTCCCCATCTATCTGTATGATATAATACTTTTTTATACAATACACCAAAGAGGTTTGTCAAATGTATCAAATGTAACTGCTCTATAACATGGGTTTTCAAATTTGCTTCTCAGAACTCACTGTCCTGCATGTTTAGCCACAAACCTGAGTTAATATACAAGTATTCAACAAACCTTTGACGCCTTTGGTGGATGCTACGTAGTAATGCAATAATCTGTTGAAGCAGAAACACATCTAAAAAAGGACAAGTAAACACCATGTTTGAAAAGCAATGCTGTATAAAGAAGATTCCATTGTGTTGGTTAAATAAGTTAAGAAGTGGCAAAATTATTGCACGAAATTATCTATACCAACGTTTTAAATATAAATTAAAATGTTATAGCTAATTTGACTTATTTTAATTATTCAAACATATATTTCATATACAAGTATTTTTTTCCAATATAGTTTATATATTTTTAAGTTAACCAAAGCTTTTTTTCCCAATTACTCTCCATGGCCAATATAATCAACGTTAAATAATTAATTCGTTAGAAAATCTTACTTAAACTGGACAATTCTACTTGCGAACTGTACCTGCCGAGACATATGTCTAGCAGCACTTGTGCTCTTCTTCCTCTGTCCTCATCAATTCAGCATATTTTCTGTTGTGGTTTAACCTGCAGTGTTTGACAAGGTGTTGCAATAACTTCCTACTGTTTTCCAACAAACATCACAGGTTGCCTTTAGAGTATTTGTGAAACTAAAATTGCCTTCTAAGATGACAGCTTTAAAGATCTGCCACTGTTTGCGTAGTGCAATACCTTGTGATTGGCATTATGTACTGACACATTCATTACACATTTACCAGGCAGAACGAAAATTAGTGCCCATCAAATGTGTGGATTTTCTTGCTAATATCCATTATCTAAAATGACTGCAGTATCAAAACTCTAAAATTTTGAAATTGAGAATAGATTTTACAGCCTAAAGTTCTGGTATCTAAGGTAGAAATGTATGTGTCACACGGTCAATGCGTGAGAGTTGAAAGCACTGATTTCCGCGCTTTGCCTGGAGGGCCTACCTAGCTTTGCTGCAATAGTCTAGTTCCTTGTTTGCCTCCTATACACATATGCAATACCTTACCTCCTTTGTTATTCTAAATATACACACAGGCCTTTACTTACTAACAAACAGAATTTATGAATGTAAAGTGCATTATAAATAAAATGCATTATTATTATTATTATTATATGCCAACAGGCCGCAATAATCTTTTCGAAAATCTTTTTTTATGCTACTCGTATGAGTTACTGATGTTTAAAAACTGCAAAATTTTTTAAAAAGTCAAATAATGTAACTGTGCAGCTTTAATTTCAGGCATAATTATAAATTAAACAAACAGTTATTCCGATTCAACAAAAACAGACTTTTGTATTATTGTGACCTTTGTGTAAACAAAAAACTATGTATGAAGATATATCTTGCAAGATATCAAAAAAGAAATTAAATTAAGTTATGTTTAGAAGAAACAAGTTTTATATAACATTTTTTTCTGAACTTTACTCAGTTTTTTATAGAATATCATCAGATTAACAACCAGCTATGGTAAAAAAAAATCTGAATAGGCACAGCTTTGACTTGCAGTGAGGTGAGTAATCTCCTAGTTAAAGATTAAACTCCAAAAGCGTGTGTTGAATATTAAGAGAGTATATGAAAGCTTTACAAATCAATTTCTGTTCAATGTCCATTTCCCTTTTAAACCTTGCATTAGAAGCTGTATTCCCCAAGGATCATGGGTGTATAAGCACAGTATTGAAAACCTTTAGGATTATGGTTGTCCTGCATCATATTATCTGGAAATCCTCTGCAGGGTTAAGCTTTCCACCCTGTTGTTCTTTGTCTTACTCTCAATGTTATAATCTTTAAAATCATTGACACTGAATTCTTTAAAGAAGATGTATGTAGAGATAAAGCTAAAAAAAAGCTGAATGTGATAGAAAGGTCAGTATTTTTCACTTAATTCAGAAAGTTACAATCTTACACAAAGGGAAATATGTTAAGCCCTTATTTCTTGTGATCTGGTTATTTCATCATACAGATAATGGAAACTCAAATACATTCTTTTAGAAAATGTGAATTTAAGAAAATATTCTAAAAGGGGATTGTAAATAAACATTGGTCGAGGCTAATTTTACATTATATACTGCATCAATGTGGCATTGCATGCAGGCAATCCGCCTGCATCATTACTGAGGAGTAATGGAAGACAACAACATTGTTTTGATAGCAGCCTTTGGGTAATTTTCATTGTTTCATTTTTCTCTTGACATTACCTTGATATTGGCACCGCAGTAACACAATGTTCAGTAAACAACTTTTGGTACCTTTATCTTATTAAATCTTCTCCGCTTAAGAAAAGGTGAAATGCTCTAAAATTCATGGCAGCCATCTGGGTTGACTTGACTTACATAAAACAGAGGAATTGCACCAAGATATTACATGAGATGAAATGATCAGTTGTAACTGGACGCTTCCCATTGGAGTTCTGGACCTGTGAAAACAGTCACTGTGTTCGGATCCAGCAGCTGTGTCTGCCAAAGTTCAGATTAGTCGTCCGATTCCATCATAGCCTGTTTGGATTCAAAGACTCCTTGCCATGCAGCCGACAAATGCAGCCTTCTTTTCACTCGTTTTGAAGGACTCTTTATTTTCACGGCCATTAAAGGACCCAGTCCAGGTAGACCGGGTCCTTATGAGATACAGCCGCTGAAATCAAACAACATAGTGTCTTTACAGATCAGCATAAAAAGTCATTTATTCATTTATTTTTATTATATTTCTCCTCTGCCACTGCAATGTACTATTCTCTTACTTTTTTCCTCATGTACAGCCCTTTGAATTATCTTGTCGCTGAACTGTGCTAAATGAATAAACTTGCCTTACATTACCTTGCCTTTAGCAAGGTGGATTCTTGTGTCTCTCCACTCTTCCTTCAGATGTTTGGCCCTTGATACCAAAGTATAATACAAACTTCACTTTCATCTGAACTGGGCACTTTGGACCACAGAGCCATTCCAATCTTTCTCTACCTAATCCTGGCAATATACTTCTGACATAGTTTCTGGTCGGTTTTAAATAAGAAATGAGATATTTTTAGTACATGTACAGGTTTGGTCTGTGGGTAGTGGGTCTTAATGCACTAAATCCAGCCTCAGTACATTATTCGGAATAATAAGAGTTTTTCTGTTGCTTGGGAAAATTTTCCTACCACACTATTTGCTTCTACTTAACTTTCTTATGTATATAGTTTGCTAATTATTGTGCAAAGAACCAGCTTCTTAAACAACAATTTTTTTGGCTTACCCTCCTTGTGGAAGGTGATTTTGACTTTCTTTTGGACAACCTATAACTCAGCAGTGTTTAAATGATTCTGTAGTCTACAGACACTCACTGAGAAATAATGTAAAAGCTCCGTTATTTTGAGAGCATTATTGGATTAAGGTGGGACAACATGCATTTCCAATGTTAACCCATTTGACAACACCCTCAATTGTCTGTGACACAAGATTATAGTTTTTTTTTGTTATCTGTTAGTCATAATTATTAAAATAGAAAAAAAAGAAACAAATAAAATAAACAAGACTTTAAATATTTAAGTCCATGTGTAATTAATCTATTACAGGTTCAATATAATGTTAGTCCAACCTTTGCAGCTAGAACAGCTTCAGCTCTTCTGGGAAGGCCATCTACAAGGTTTAGAAGTTTGTTAGGTCACACTAATGTTGGATGAGAAGGCTTGGCTGTCAATCTCCACTGTAAGTCATCCCAGTGGTGTTCAATTGTTCAAGTTCATCCACAGCAGACTCAGCCTTCCATGTCTAATTAGAAAAACTCAGCCAATAAGCTATTCTGAATCAGGGAAGAGATTTGGATCATGAATATTGGTTCCTCCATGGTGGAGGTGTCACTGACTGGAATTCTGCTTACCAAAATCCTGCTAAGCCAAAACTTCCACCTGCACCTTTAAACTGTCATTGTAGACATGGCAAAGATATAAACTTGACATGTAACTGTAAGAGTAGAAATTGTTCTACAATGGAAGTTGGGGGATTTGAGCTGCTTAAATTTCTGCTGAATTGTTTGCTCTGGAGACTGGACAGCCTTATAGCAGTTAGTTTCCAATACCACGGACATTGCCTTGACCAACAGTCTGAAAAGGAATTATTTCCGGAAGCTCCTAGCTTACTTGCTGGGCAGAGGGAGAGTGAGATTAGAAGTGCCTACAGAAATACAATAGGTTAAACCACCTGCAGGCCTGAGGAGCTTTTTGTCAGCTTGTGGTACAATTTTTCTTTCTCTGGGTTGTGAGACCAAACAAATACTAAATGTTATTGTTTCTTCTTCTTTTGTCATTCAACTGTTGTTCTAACCCTTTCAAAAAGACCATTAATCACAGTTACACACAACACCACCATCTGTTCTGTTTTTTTTCTAGTTTCACATGAAACCATTTTCATTTTGTTTCCTTTGGTTCTAATTTGTACTTTGTCTTCACGTCTTTAGTAAAGAGAAAGTATTTTCCTTTAGATTTCTGTCTCTGAAATCAGGTCTTTGATAGTTCAGCTTTGCATGTCTGCCTAATGTCTTTGCATGTTAAACATCAACAAAGTTGGTACTACCCTTTTGTTTTCTCTTGTGCTTATCTGAAGTATCATGGGTGTAGCCGCAATGGATAGAATTAATTGATTAATACTTTCATCCAATTAGTGTTCCCTCATCCATTTAATCAGCGGGCTGAGGTGAAGGCTGCTTTATCAGTCAGATTAAAGGCAGATAGATGGTTTTGGTTCAGTGTGGGATCAAAAAAAAGACCTCATTCACTTTTTTTAGCTTTTCTCTCACTGTGGCTGTTTTACACAAGCGTTCAATTGAGCATCATAAATATTAAAATATGAAATATTTTAATGTAACAACAAAAACATTAAAAGGGTTTACTACAAAAACCCAAACTTGAACCTGTTGAATTAAGACTAAAGAGCATACAGATCAAAGGAATATAAAATAAATAATGCAACAAACTACGCATTACTCGAGCTACTGGAGTAGAACTATCTAAAAGCGACAGGAAAGTGTGAACAAAATGAACCACTTTCTTTGTCTGCTCCACCATCACCTGGTCGTGAATTTAAAAAATTGAGCCTAAAAATATTTTTTGGGATCAACATGGGGAATAAGCTTTTGAAAATAGTTTATTAAAAGGAAAATAGTGTTGCTGAAACAGTGACCAACTGGAACTAGAATAACTATGGGAGGTAAAGCACGGTGAGTGGTCAAGAACAACTCAGTTTCATGGCATGAAGGACGGTCCCCATCCGTAGTCCCTCAGAAATACAGCTCCGCTCTATTTTTGACTGATGATGGGGAAAAGTTTGTCAATTTCTGAAAAACAGTTGAGTCAGACAGGAGGAAATAAACTTGTAAAGTATCATGGATCTGGTGAATTTCAAAATAAAAGGGGGGGCTATCTAGATGGATGAACACATCTTTATGTATGTATGATGACAGCTCTTTTCCTTTGTGTCTTACAGGTTGCTTTCCTGCCTAGGGATTACTGATAGAGACATTATAATGGAGAAAATAATTATATAGGACCTTTAAAGAATGAGCTCTTCAAACCAGTGGACTGTTCTGAAGGTCAAAGCCATCCAAGATCAAACATAATTGCCAACAGTGAAATCAGCTGGCCTTTTCAGAGTTGAAGATTTCTGCTTCTGCAAGTAAAACCAGTTGGAGTTGTTCAAGGAATTGGATTGCAAAAAGCTTTTCTCATCAAAATAAATTTAGTTTGGGAGTTTTTCCAAGCCTTTAAACTAGTATTGCAGTATCAAACCATTGCACTGTGCTGAATGGATGTGAAATGGCTCCAGGTGCTGTTGAAGACAGGAAAATAAAGAATGGATGGGAAACTTCAGATGTATTCTTCAACAATACACCTTTCCCTGCCCTTACCACCTTATTTCCCCATAATCTCCCTACTGACCAGTGAGCCACTCTGGTCAAATGTTTTGCTTCTGACAGCCTCAAATGTTTTAAGGGTATTCCTCTATCTGTTTTTTACTGATTCCATTTTAGAGAAATACAAGAATCTCAGTAACAGAGAGAAAATACTCTAAAGAATCAAGTTGACTGGCTATATGGTCATACAAACTTACTTTCATTGGATGGTATAAATCCATCGACCTGCCCTGCATTCAGCAGACAACTTTAAATTGATTACTGATCCCATGGATAATCTTTCAAGTTCTTTATTTTAGGCATTTTGAGTTTGCCTGGTGGACTTCAACAGGTCAGCACGGCCTTGGATGCCACGTCCCACCACTTGGACGGACTGTACCTAAACTGAATTTCCATTCGGGGATCAATAAATTATAATTGAATTTAACTGAATTGAAACTGTGTGTCTACATTTTTGATTTTACATGTAGACACAGGGAAGGTTTTTTTATTTTTCCAACAACATGGTTCCCTTTTGCACACCAGTACCATGGACACTATTGGCGGCACTGGGTCTTTTGAGCTGCTGTTGTTTTATGTTAGCTGGGGCCTCAAGGACTAGTCCCACAATCTCAGGAGGGAGCAAACAGCAAGAAGGACCCTCATCACTTGAAAGAGTAAAGAGAGGATGGGTGTGGAACCAGTTTTTCGTGGTGGAGGAGTACACAGGCACAGAACCTCTATATGTAGGAAAGGTAAGAGACTCCTTTCACAGCCAGAGTCTTTCAATGTGATCGAATATTATATTTGTGTTTTATTTTGCTTCAAACATTATGGTAAAAATTTCTTTTTTTTTGTTTTGTTTTCAGTCAGAGGAGTTGATTCACATCTGGCCCTTTTGACAAACATAATAAAGTTGCTTGCTTAAGGGGCCTGTGTTATTTAAAACTATTGTGTTAATGAAAGTAATATAGATATAAATCACAGGAATATAAAGACCTTTTTTAGTATGTGGGGCATTAAAATAAAATAGTTTACTGTATTATCTTGATGCATGTATCTTTAATACATTTTACTTTGTAATTATTTTATTACATTAACCTTAAATTAAGCATGTTTTGAGGTAACATTATTCATATTTCTTTTTTCGTTACACCAAAAATCTGGTTGCTAATGGGAAATAAAATAAGCATCTCTGTAGACAGGAAATAAAATTCAAAGGGGCATTGATAACACAAAAATATTCAGCTTACTTTGTTTACATTTATTAAAAATGAAATGCTAAATTTATTAACATATTTCACAGTAATGGAAAAATAAATCTACTGGGATATTAGCAATCAAACCTTTGTAAGAACTGCTTAGCAGCTTTGTAAATGTCTTGATTTGTGTTTTTTAGATTTTATTTTTCATTTGAATCTCCAAATGTTTTAGATGATAAGGTCTCTTTGGCATAACCCTAAGCTTTATTTTTAACAAAGTCTACCAGAAAAAGATTGGAACTTGATCTTGGATGCCTAAGAAATTATCTTACTCCTAGTGAGAATAAACATGTAGATAAAATTCACAGATTAATTAAAACCTAAATTCACAGATGGCATGGAGACAGAAGGGTATGTGAGAAAGAAAGAGGGGACAAAAACTAAGGAGAGAAAGGAGATGGAGATAGGAAAGAGTGTGAAAACAGAATAAAATAAACAAAACAGCAAAAAATAAAAATACACAATACGAAACATATACATTACTCCTTGGAATCTGCTTCCACACCTGTATGAAACAGAGAAAGAAAAGGGAGAACAGACAACCAAGGTAAATTAAAAAAAAGCTGTAAAAGCAGGGGGTATGTCTTAGACTTCCATAAGCGCAGAAGCTAAATTTATGGTGATTATACAGTATTATTCAGGGTTGTATAAATCTGTAGCTGCAGTTTAGTATTTAGTATTAGTGTGTATCCGTGAACCTCTGGAATAAAATTCAATGGAGTGTATGGATGGGCATGGTCATGTATAAAGGATTTACAAAGCTTCTTCAGAAAAACAATGTGCTCAATAACAGGTGTGGGCAGTCCCAGACTGTCCCTACAGGGCCTAGGACGGACAAGAGGCGCACAAGCCCCCTGATATCAAAAGGCACCCCAGGCTCTGGGACACGAGGAGGAAGACGCAGAGATAATGTCTTCTTAAATAGTTCTTCTGTGAGGTTCTGCTTCTTACTCCTACCCTTGAAATATATCATTATTCTATATTGTTAAATTCCAGTAAATCAGAAAAATGATCTCAGTTTATCTTATTATTTCAGTTTATTTTATTTGCCCTAACGAGTCACATTGCTTAAGGCATGTAGAATCTGCATCTTCTTCATTGGTACTTTCTATCCTCACTCTTCATGAAATAGAGTAGAGTTTCATTGTTTTGTTAATTAGGCAACTACATTTTTGCAAATACTATTAATTGCATTTACATTATATAACCATGGAAGTTAAGAAAGTTATTGTCAAACATACTCACAACTTGTTAAGCAGAGTTCCTGGTAGAATCCTTGAGTGGAATCTGAGTTCCTGGTGGGATTAATATTAAAAATGTAGGATGAACAAACAAACGCCTCAAAGCCTCTGTAATTCAAAAAGGGGTAAAATAAACACCACCAGACAATATTTGTATCTAGCTGAAAAAAAATATCAAGAAGCTGGTTAAATGAAAAGAATGTTTTGGAATG
>JAUZNJ010040428.1:0-10375 GCA_034780135.1 Jordanella pulchra | reverse complement strand
CACATTGGGTGCTTTTTACAGCGATGGATGGTTTAGAGTATTACCACAGATTGCTCTAAATAGACACCAACCCCCTGTTAACCTGATGGACAGTCGGTAGAGGCTGGATAAATGGATAGACAATTGTTTTTCTCTTTATGATATCAAAAAATGCTTTAAAGAAATCAATTATAAGAATTTAAAGCAGAATGTGTAGGGGTAGATTTACTTTTATCTTACATGGTGACGAACATGTACTGCATAAAGTGATGAAAAAATAACTAAAATACTATAATATTATAAGATATTGTTTATAGTAAACTTGTTTAGTGGTGGAGGTGCACAAACAAACAAAGAAATGATTAAGCAAGAATTTGGTAAAAACAATGCAAACATTTACACATACAGTATATACATGTTATCCAACTGTCTCAGTGAGATAATTATTATATTTTTTTCAGCATCAAACATTTCTTAGGAGTCTGGGAAATTCAAGAGTTTTCCAGCTTGAGCAGATGGTAAACACTGAGGTGCCTGCTGACAGGTAATCTATAATGTGTTGTCTAGGCTGGTGGTTATCACAGACACAAGACACATACATAAAAAAACGCACACTTCTGAACACATACTCCAGCAGCTTTAAATCTTAATTGGTACCCAGAGGTGTTTGAAGGAGATGGAACAGAGAGGATATAAAAGGGGATATCAACATCAAAAATGCAGACCAGCTGGTCATCTATTTACCTCAAAAGCAGTGAAGGGAAAATTCACATTAAATGTTCAGTTTACTCAGTAAACAACTGAAGAAAACCGAATGAAAGAAACAAATGCATGATGTGCAGAATGAACCTTTGAATTCTAAACACACCGGTGACAGCCTTTCTTTAAAAGAGTTTTGTTAAATCACAGCTCTACCTTTCTCACATTCTGTTGAATTCCCTCTAATTGTGATGTCTACAAAAGTATTTAGTCATAACTTGATGAGATACTTCTGGGTGAGCATTTATCACTTAAAGAGAGGGACATATGTTTTTTTCCGGAGGGATATGATCCTGTTTGTATTTCCACTGTCTGTTCTCCCCGTTGTTTTTTAGTTTGTGCTTTCCATTTTTCCACTGTCTGGTCCTCATTTGTCATCACTTTACCAACCAGTTACTGTCTGTAATTTATCTGAATGCAGTTCCTTTATTCCTGGTTTCACTTTTAAATCCTCCTTTACCACTGTGCACTTCAGACGTCTGTTTATTACTTTAGTCCTTTGCCTCTACAAACCTTGATAACTGCTTTTTGCAGAGCTGCAATGAACCAATCATCCAGAGGCTCCTTAAAAAACAAAGGATACAACTGTTGTGAAATCATGTGACAACTAGATTTTAACTGTGGCCCGTCCCTCTGAAATCACATCTGTTTTTAAAACCACCCGGTAGCCAGTCCATCAAGCTTTTTTCTTGGAAGGAAAAAAAACAACATTTCACATGCACATCAGGTTCCACGTTGTGGAAACTCCGGAGCTGTGGTCCTACGTTGCTGTCTAAGTGGCTGCATACCTCTCTTGGAAGAAAGTGTTGATCTAAAACCCCAACTTCACCTGTTGTTGGTACCTGCAGCCTGTTGCTTTAATGGATGAAGAGTATGCAATCTCCACCTGTTGATTGAAACAGCACCTGGGGAGATCTTTCCATCCAAGATGTTTTCTTGTCTGCTGCAGAGCCAGTTCTGATCTAAACTGCTGCAACCTGACAGTGCCCCATGAGCTCAACATGACTTTGACTATTAAAAGTCAAGATTCTACAAAGTCAGTGTTGCTGTGTGGTGGACTGAGTCTGGCTTTTTGCTATAACAGACCAATGAACCAGGCCCCGTGCCAGGTTGACCTCCACTGACAATGCTACATAGATTGCAAAACCAAACCACAGATTTACCCACAACCATGGCAACAAAACTGTAAAGCATCCATTCAGTTTATTGGGCATTTTTTCCTGTGTGGTAAATCACTTCTGGTTTGTGAAACTTAATCGATTCAAATGTGATCAAAGACCCCTCTACACATCTACGTATATGCTGTTAACATCACCTGTGTTGCTGAACCAATGGATGTTTTTCAGTCCATTTATTAGGTCGAGCTGATTAAGACTATCCTCAAGGACTGATTGATGTTCCTTAATTTTACTAGTTCCTTTGTATATCTTGTGTTTATTTTAGTAGTTTTTTCGTGATCAAGTAGTTTATTTAACTGAACAATACTGTGACAGGGATTATTAGGTTTAATAAAAGTGCACCCTAGTTAAGTTGTGGTGGTCTGTGATTATTTTAGTGACCAATTGTCTCTAAATGCTGAATATGCTTTTTTTTTAATGAACAACTTGAATAGACAGAGACTATCTTTCCCTTTTGGTTGATGATTAATAACTCCGCTTGAAATTATAATCCATTTTATGGAAATTTACTAGAGATGGAGACAAACTGGGCTTTAACAGCTGATCTTGACGTCCATCCTCACAGGTAAGAAAGTTAATTACAAAGTTAGTACATTATTGATTACACTTGATTGGAATTATAAATTAATTAACTATAACCTCTGTTTATAGTTATTAATAAATTCATAATCAAAATATTAAACTCATTGTTTTCAAAGGAGGAATACATGTGAGTAAAACAGCTAAAAATGATTTGGAAAAGATTTTACTCTTATTGTATGAAGTGCTCATGTCCCTCATACACCTAACCACCAGTACATCCTGTTGATAATTTCCCTCTACCGAACATTTGACTAGGGTACCTAGCTCCCCCCCTTTCCCCTAATAAAAAGTGTCTTTACAGCCAAAAACTTTCATTTCTATTTAATCAGACCACAAAAAATGTCTCAAAATTAACTCACCTATAGGCAAGTGGAAACTGTAATCTAGTGTTTAATATCTGTTTAGGAGTAAGGGTAAATGGCGTGTACTTATTCACACCTCGTTCAGTAATTTACCCATGCATTTACAGTCTGATAGTGGTTATCTGAGTTGCAACCACCACTGCTCTGCGGCACACTGACAGAGGAGACGCTGTCATGCAGTTGCTGCCTCCGGGCCGTCTAACCACCAACAGCAGGCAAGCCGTGAGCCCCTGGTCACAGGACGAACCCCTACCTAATGAGAAATCTTCACTGTTTTAATGCCTACATTCTATTTTTATTTATTCATTTCTTTACCTTAACATCCCAGATGTTTGTGAATTATAAACAAATTCAAAATTAATATTATTTTATTCAAACTGGTTTTCAGAGTAGCTATTTTAAATTTTTTTGTGCTCTTTTTTGTACTCTTTTTATTTTTTTAGTTTTTACACAATGCTCCAAATTGAATTTGGACTCTGATTCACTGAGACATGGTAGAAAGTGTGCTGTGGGCAGAAAAGGTTGAGCTTTACTTCACTTTCCATGATAACAGGTTAGTTTTCACACTTGCAGCACATTAGAGCCATCTCAGTTCACCTAAGTAGCTGCAACTCATCATCTATACTGACAGAGCTGGGAAAGAAAAGCGACTACTGTTTCTTCTGGACCCAGTACAACAGTAATGTGTGACATACATTAATCGACACGTCAAAAAAGTGAATGTTACACTAACAAAATACTGTAATATTTTAGAGAAATAAAAAATTTTTTATTCAAGTGATCAATATGACATTTATAAAATAAATGCAACATTGTCTAATATTGTCTCATTTTGGGTGGAATACAATGTATGATATCTACATTAAGACATCCTGTCTCTGTATGTACAGTACAACATAGTCCAAAGTATCTTGCATTTAAAAAAAAATTAATAGTTTTTAATTTACTGGAAGAATCTTTTCTAATGTATTACCAAAAGATCTTATATCATTATTTTCCATGTTATTCCTTTAATAAAAATCAACTTACTCTGCATTCTTAGCTGTTCAAAAACAAGAGATTTGTTTTAGTTCCACACAGTCTTCTTTGACCTTTATCAGACTTTGCAAATGTGCCTTTTGTGGAAGTGTACAAGTATGAATGCAGTGACAAAAGATCAAGAGAGAAGCCTTGTGCTGCTTTTGAGTGTGAGGAAGTTAGATCCACACAATCCAACCAATGGTCTGAGGCCAAATGGTGCATGGAGAGCCTTTGCCAGCATAAGTGGGCACTTGGGGCAGTGTTAAGAGTCCTGGAGGGATACACACACTCACTCACATATACACAGGCCACATTTACAAATGCATACAGACAAACTCAGAAATGAGTGTGTGTCCTGGAGGGAGTGTGGGGTCGTTACCCTACTAATGGGGCCATATGGTCACAAAACAAACACAAACTGTTCCCCCTCTTTGCCTGTAATAAGGTCATGAAGATGCAACTCTCATGCTGCTGGAGAAAACCATTGGAAGAGAATGTGCCACTGGGTGTAGACTGAACTCAAAGGGTGGTGGGTCAATAACCTTCAGCGTTACTTTCCCATACCACTCTGAGCAAACGGGTTCAGTTATTTAGTAGATGGAATCGCCAGCGCTTCTTTAATGAGTGATTAGGTAAAAGTGCTGCTACTATGATACAGTATCACTGATGCAGTCCTATCCAGGATGGGTTTAAATGAGCGTATCTTCTGCTCCTGTTCTTTTAACAGAAGCACTGACAACAAACAATCAGATGATGGCGAATGCCCTTATATATAAGCACAAAAGTGGATGTGAACTTTATTTTTTTACAATGTTTATGCCAGATATCTTTATGTCAGATATCTATAAGTCTGCATATGCATGTTTAACTATTTACTTAAGATAACACACTCGTCTTGTTGAATATGTTGTTGTGTACAACCTTAGTACTATTTACTTTTCTGAGTATCATGCTGATGCTAAGAAAAAAAATAACTAAAAGAAATGTGTTTTATAGGCACACTAGTCTTCTATCTTCTTGGAAAAAAGTGCCAAAGAATACCAGGACAGTTTTTTGTTTTCTCAGGGTAAATATTTTCATTCATGATACATCTTTCATTAGTTTCACTGTTGCAAACCGTGTTGTGTAAACCAGTCATCACTGCATTATCTACCCCCTCCTATCCACCCCTTATGTTATTTATATTTCACACAACATTAAAATGACACTTATTAGCTGAAATATATATACACATAATTAAATAAATGCATTCAGGGCAACATTTAGTTTACAATAACACTTTGAGAACAAAGGACGTACCTTTGATGACCAAAGTGTTCACATTTTGGACAGAGAAAAAAGTTGGTTTGAAAAAGGGGTGAAGGAAGCTACCTTTTTTAAGCTAGAAAAGTCATCCCTAAGCAAGAGGGGGAATTACAGTTTCAGTTCCCAACATCTAAAATCCAGTCCTGGAACTCATTTTAACAGCATACACAGGCACACTCATCATTATTGAATTGCAAGGTCACAGAACCCATGGAAAATGACAGAAAGACAGGTGGGTCATTGATTTGCATCTGGCTTGGTGTTTAGGGGGAATGGCCTGTAGGTGCTTAAAAACATCTATGTCAGACCTTGAAATCATTTAGGACCACCTTTTGGTCGCTATCACGAAATAAACTAAACAGCTCATCGCCACGTCAAATAGTTAAAAGCTTTTAAGTTAACTATTCAGCCATTATTAGTGATGAAATGTATTGTTTATATATAACTACTGCAGCACAAACACCCGATCAGGCAAGTGACACATCCCCTCATCTGAGCTGTCGAAAACAAGTAGATTAGCTATTTTTAATAAAAATGGAACATAGGGAAAACAATGCTGTTTTTAAGAGGTTTGTGTGTGGCTTTTAAAAAAGCTGTGTTAATTTATCCCTAGAAGGACTGTTTTGTGGTCCTACCTCCAGTGGAGACACTGGTCAGTTGCAGCCCCTCTCCTCCACTCTGGCATACTGTTTGGCAAGCTTCTCTGATCTAATGCTGTTTTTCTCCACTCTCCTCCTGAGCTAGCATCAGCAAACCACCTCCTCTCATCTGCTTGTACTTGCCTTGGAATTTATTTCTGTTCGCAATAATTGTTTTTGCACCTATACAGAGAAGTGATAGCGGCCAAAAAACGTCCTAACTGATATCAAGGTCTGACACAGCTCTGGAATGTTTTACAATTATTGAAATATTTTTACAAACACATGCTTAGTTTTTCTAGCTAAAAAAACCTTTGATTATTCTTGCCCACGTACCATACTGGAACTACTCCATTATGCTACCGCTTAGCTTGGTGACAATAAGGACACTATTACATCTCAGCTAGAGACAGTCAACCTTTCACACAACTTCATGTCCTAAAAACTCAAGTGTCCCTTTTAAACTTGTTAAGTGATACACAAATAATATTTTAAATATAGATTGTAGGCTCTAGTGGCCTTTATTTTTGTTATTTTGAAAGTATACAGACAGGAAAGAGAAGGAAGAGACATTTGGCAAGGATGAGCAGGGCCGGGACAAGAACCTGCAACAGCCAGTATATGGGTCATGTGCTCTTCCTCAAAACAAATAAAATTTCGAAAGAGATTGGTTAGAACAATCTGAGAGAAAAATCTAAGGTCAAGTCCACCATGAATTTGAATCTAATCGAACAGCAGTGTCACTGATTCTATTGTCTGATAAGACAAGAAAATAAATATTAAGCAACTAGAATACATAAAGGTGAAGTTAGAACCAGCATGCGAATTTTCTAGCATGCCATGTTTAAACTGTTTTATGGAAACGAAGGAGGACATTCTCTTAATGAGTCAAATGTAGCTCATCTAGATAAAAGCAAATAACAGTTTACACAGATAAACAGCATTCTTTTAATTGGTAAAGCAAGCTTTTGAATGCCCAAGCCCAAGGGAAAATGTGTAGACTGTTTAATCATTGTAGAATGACATTGTAGACTTTGTAGGCCAAAAGATTATTGCTTACAAAACCAATTATCTGATAGTTAAAAAAAATAGTGGGAGAGTATATACAGGCATGAAAAAAAATGCCCCTTGTTTTCTTAAATATCCTGGTCTATAGATATATATTACTTGCAGAATTAAATAACCCCCCCAAAACAATATTTTATTTCCTAAATGTAAATATAATTGAGCCAGTATATGTAAGTTTGACTGTATTGATTTGTGAAAATCCACAACATATATTTATAATTGTGTGTTTTTTCTGTATTGGAAAAAAAAAATCTTTTTGCTTCAACCGCTTTGCGTTGGAAGAAATATTGAAAGGCTCACATTAATATGACATGCTCATGCATATGCCTATGATTATGCATCATGTTAAAGTGCATTCAGAGGACGGTGCTTTTTAAAAGCTTTTCATATGTGTTGAGATGCAGAGTGGACATACTAATATAAAATGACAAGAGTTAGGGGTTTCTGTTGAAGAGATAAGGTCTTTCTTATTAAACCACCTTCTGTAGCAGGTCTGCAAGCTTTACAAATGTATGTAAAACTAGCTGGAGCAAATTAAACTGAAGACAATAGTCAAACAGAACAGAAGAAAGTAGTAGTAAATTAATACTTTGATGCAACTACACTTCTTGACATATGTTCAGGCTGACTTACGTTGGTTCTTGTATTTTGCCCCCCTCAATATAATACCCAACGTGATTTTATATTGAGCTTCTGCTGACTCTTCCCAATGTTTTTTCCATTATCTTATTGTAAGACAGAAAATTGCATAATACCTTATTCTTTTTTCAATGAACTCTGTGTCAAAATTCCCCCCAAAATCCAAGCCTTGTCATTTGGGACTGGTAGATATCTTTCTACTCTGCATAGAAATATGGAATTAGGCTAGGCAGGGCAAGTTTAGCATAGATAATCGGGGACTTGAGTATAAGTAGGCATGCTGGTGTTGAAACATTGTAAAGTAGAGGAATTGACATTTTGTTTCACCTCAGAGAAGATGATGTTAAAGTTATGGTGAATAGTGAACTTTGCTGTAAGAGGCAGTCCCTAATCAGATACGTTTTCATCTACAAAAACTGCTTTCTGCCATTTCCTTTTAAAATGTCTTATTAGAACCAAGGCTGCAATCAAAACCATTATCTTCCTATTCTGTTGTGTCTTCTATTTACCTCACCAAACTGGCCCTTAGGCAAGTGTGGAGCTCTTATCATATCACTGTCATTTTTTGAGCTTTTATTATTGAATCAGTGCACTAAAGTATTAAAGAGCAATATATTTTTTTATTTCATTGTAAAATGTACACTGATTATTGAAAATAGGTGTATTGTGGTGAGACAAAGCCTTGGAATATAAAAGTAAACAGTAATAAGAGACGGAATATCAACAGATTTTTGAGTTCTAAACTAACTGCATCAAATCATTTCCTTTAACTAGCAGTGTATGACATTGAGACGTAACTGAATAATACGTTTTTTTTTTGGTTTTTTTTAAAGCAGCCCTTGTCCTGCCTCCTTGACCTTGACGGATGTGTGATAGGTTAAATTAATTCATGGTTGGCTTCAGCGCAGGAACATGAAATAATATATTCACTTTATAAAATAAAATCTATACATTGATCTGAGACCCAATTAAACATTTACTACCGATTTAAATAATTATCTAATTGATTATGTTGTGGCACTCCTCATCCTCCATACTGTTTATCATAACGAGTCTTGAAAGTTTTAGGAACAGTGTCTAAGTTGTAGATGTTTCAAGATGTTCAGATGGTTTAGATGTATTTTTTATTCCTTTATGATTTAAAGTAATAGAAAAGACTCGTATTAAAAGGTTTAGTAAAATATATACCTATGTATGCACAAAGGTAGTAATCCCAACTCGTATTGTGGGAATTACTTAATTGTTTCTTCCAATTTCTTTAATGACAAACTTTTACTGGTTCGTTTACTCATCTTTAGTTGAAGTTCAAGTAATTATTTCCACACAGAATTGAATTCTGAGAATTATAGAGACAACTTTGATTCTCAACTAAATTAATTAAATAAGTTGTCAGCTGCTAAATCAAGGAGTCATTACTTTAGATGGATCTCTGAAATTATGAGCTAGATTTATTTATGAACAATTATACGACCTAAAGTTGTGTTATACGGCTGCACAGTCAGTCATTTCTTGCTGCATTTCTAACATTTTAAAAAACAGAACCCAAATGTTCTTTTTGTTTTGAGAGGCTTTAATTGATTCTAACTAACATTTATGATATTTTGATTTTTGGATAATAAATGAGGCATGAGCAAATGGTCAGAAATGGATATGACACATATTACCACTTGGTGGGGTTGTTAGTCCAGCTATCCGGTGCAAGGTGACAGGGCATCAAAGCGTTAAACAGAGTCCAGATGTGCAGAGACAATTTTTTTTTTATCTAATGTGCTAACAAAGTACACATGAGAGATAAAAAAAACTCAATGTGATAACCTACTTTGTCCTCTTTCACTGCAAGGAGTCTGCTATGAGTCATAGTCCCAGAGAGGAGATTCCTTCTTAAATTACTTTGTACTGGTGAACCACATGTCATAAAATACACAATTTATCAATTTGTGATTATAAATGCTTTTGCATCAGAAAAAAAAAAAAAATCCTCGGAGGAATAGTTATTTAATAGTACTTGATACCATCTGTTTCTAGAAAACAAGGTGAGTTTGTCCATAAAGGACACAAAGATACATTTATTAACAGTCAGAGAGATTAGCAGTGATTAATGAGAAGTGACAGCAGATAATCATATTAGTATTATGCTATTCATATTCAGATTTTGTCCTGTTCCAGCTCAGGAAAACAAAGTGACTAATCACAAGCATGTCATGGGCAGACTTTAAAAGATGCATTAGGATTGATATACCCCTGGGGTGATAGGTTATTTCACATACAGCAAAACCATCTGCTATGGCAATTAAACCATACAGACTCACAGACTCATTTATGAGACCTCTACATTATGTAGCTATAAAGAAAATGGTCAAATAGGTGGTAATTGCAGCAAAGTGTTTGAGCAAGAATATGTTAACGGGATTATCAAAGTTTTCTCCGTGTCTGGAGCAAAGGGGAAGACTGAGCTGTGTTACATTTGTGACCTTTAAAATTAGATTCACTTTATTCATGGAATAGATGAGAGCAGAAAGTATAGCAACTTTATTTATAAGAAATGTGCTCTTTTTCTGTGAGTGATATTAAAATATATCAAGTAAGGTTGTTATTCTTATTCAATTACATACAGTTAGGGCCAGAAAATATTTGGAAAGTGACACAAGTTTTGTTATTTTAGCTGTTTACAAAAACATGTTCAGAAATGTTTACAAAAACATGTTCAGAAATACAACTATATATATAATATGGGCTGAAAGTGCACACTCCCAGCTGCGATATGAGAGATCCAAATCAGAGAAAGGGTTTAGGAATCATAGCTCTGTAATGCATAGCCTCCTCTTTTTCAAGGGACCAAAAGTAA
>JAUZNJ010040427.1:0-10375 GCA_034780135.1 Jordanella pulchra | reverse complement strand
TCAGCTCTTCACAAGAGCAACAGAAAAATCAAAGACCCAGCTCGCATGAGCTGGCAGGCAGATAACGGATCACAACATCAGGAATGCCCTGTATTTATCTCCATCCAAATTCCAATCTGTCTTTACCAATTCCCTTGCTCCTGCTGTAGTAAAAGCATATTTGCAGTATAATGCTGTCATTACCATAGTTTATTACATTGTGGTATGTCTTAGGTGAGTTGTTAGTATTTCATAAAGGCAAAACCTCTTCCCTCCATTCTCCCTTACCTGACCACTCCGTTCCTTGTTCGTCAATAAGCTGTTTGTTTATTAATGTTCTATGTCAAACCTCTGAGGCTTTCAGAACAGCTTAATTTAATCTGAGACATATTAAGCAGAAATGGACTCTGTTTGCTAATGAGATGGCTACAGATTTTTTTAGAAGTCAGACTAAAGGAGCTAAGTACAAATGAATAAACCATTTTATTTCCACTGCACAATAATGCAATAGTCTTTGATGGTATGTGATAAAAAATCCACATAAACTACACAGATGTTTGTGGCTGTAAAATTAAGAGACGCAGGAAGGGGCATACATGCTTTTGCAAGATACAATATGCCTTTTTAAAATATCAAACATTACACCTATAGTCTTTAAATGTAAATAGGTCATATGTTGATGAGGGAAACAATATTAAAGAAAGATCCACCTTTTAAAGTATAAGTTAATAACACTCCAGTGAAACAATCAGATGGTGCTGAGACACAAGAGGTTCCTTAATAACAGGCAGGAGATAATTATGCCAACCTAAAGTTTTGCTTACTGCTCCAATGTCAACATTTAATGAGACAGAATGGAGCAAGAGTCATAAAGCTGAACTGTTTAAAGCAAAGTATCACACACCTCCATGCTGAGGTCAGCCCAGATACAGCACTTATAAAGGTTCGCAAAGGGACTGATGATTCTGTCTAATGTTAGATCAGAACGAAGCTTAAAGATCAATGCATTCAATACGAAGGATGAAATGATTCCATCTAATGGGGAACAATTCGTGATACATTTTTAAAATAACTCTCCTTCCCATTATGGATAGCCCGTCCTGAACCCTTGTACTGGCTGTGTTGGCAATTAAACGATAATGCCTTTGGGAGATAATTCCAGAAAGAGCCCCTCCGCTCAAAGCACAGATGCTTCTATCACTGCTAAATGATATTATGGCTGACCTCGGGTGCTGCTTGCTGCAGCGTTGGGAGCCTTTGGAGCAGTAAGACACCATTACGATATTGAGCTGCCCCCCTCTCCTGCCACAATATGAACACAAACCAAATATACACGTCCTTCCTCAAAGCCATTTGTTGCAGCACTTTGATTTCCAGGAATAAAAACCCTTAAGGGACTTTGTACTACAGCTAAATTAGCCAAAACCAAATGTCACAAACATTATTAAATGGCTAATTGAGGCAAATAAGCAGGTAAACAAAGGGTGAGACTGAAAAACAATTTCTGCCCAATCTTTAGAAAACAACCAAACTCCTCCACATGTTTTTTCAACCTAGATAATGCAAGCACAGTGTGAGCGAAAATGCGAGCAAATGTCTGCTGTTATTATATGCTAATCCAGGAGGAGAGAATCCTCATAGTCAATGACTTGATGCACTCATATACAGTTAATTTCCATGAATGTGACTGACCCCATTGAATAAAGGAAATGATGTCATGTGTAAATGCTGGTTTTAGTGCAGAGAAAAACAAGTTTAAATACAATTCAACACTAGCTTCATACAGCTTTCAATAACCAGGTTTGTTGCAGTTGCAGACTTCACCAAAATATCACACCATCCTTTCAAAATAAAAGATGTTTTAAAAGAAAACATGTTTCTTTCTCCTTGGACTTATTGAGTGGCAAAATTTGCATATATACAACAGATACCCAAAAATCTTCTCAGCAAAAATTAAAACAGACTTTCTTATGTGTACATCATATAACGCGTTTGTACTGAGGACCCAAATTTCAAGCCAGACGAGACAAAAGTTTACTAGTTTATTTTGAGCAATGTTATGAACAGGAGCGGCAGCGGGGATCAGCCACGGCAGCTGGTTCTTCTAGAGAGAGATTATGAGCGTAAGTATTCGGCCCAGGATGACGGGCGGATTTGCAGGCAGGAGAGTGAGGGTTACTGAACTCAGTGGGAATGGAGGAAGAGTCCAGAGGTGCGGCTGACCAGCCAGCACGTGAGCGGTCTTTTTTCTGGAGGAGGTCTCCGAACTTCGGCTTAGCCGGTAAGTCATCCAAACAAAACCTTTAAGGGGAGCGATCTTAATCGAGGTCGACGAGAGCAGAGGTCAGAGCCGGGAGGTCAGATGACAGAAAAGAATCCAGTGCGAAATCCAGAAACAGACTCGTTATGGGAGCAGAGGTCAGCAACAAAAGATCAGAAGTTAGAGAAAGATCCAGTCCGAAATCCGAATCTGACTAACTAGGAGGCAGGGGTCAGAACCAGAAAGCACAGAAACAGATCCACAGGGAAACAGGCAAAAACGGGTCTAGAAGGGGAACAGGTCGTAACAGGCAGACAGGCAGAAAAGATGCTGGAAAATTCTCACCTAAGGGCTTGAAATAATCTGGCGTCAGACTCTGGTCAAAAAGAGGGTTATATAGGCTGATGTGCAGGTGGAGCTGATTAGAGTGATGAGAGCAAAGCAGGTGGGGATGATCGGAGCATGACTGATTCACAGAATCATGACACATCGTCTAAGTACAAGGCAAGAAAGTTTATTTGTATAGTACAAACATGTTTCCACACAAATTAAAGGTGTTAAAATTTGCAAAGTAAACCAAGTGTCTAAATATCTGGGTTGGAGGCGATCAGAACAATAAGTGGATCACAAAGATGTAACGTCTACCCAGTCAAAAAAGGACAGGTCAATGAAAAGATGAGAAATTCTCAAAGAAGCAGCAAAGCAGGGACTGCAAAGATCAAATTTTAACCATGCAGAAAATATATCTGGTCTTTCTTTAAAAAGCAGCAAGAAGGAATTTATCGTTGAAAAAAGCCATTTGACCTTTTTCCAGTTTAAACCATACTAGACTTTTTGTTTTCCTTGCAAAACACTGTCAGCGGCAGAAACCGAAGAAACTGCACATCAACCTGAAGACCATCCTCACATTAAAACATGAACCTGGCAACGTTATGCAGTGGGTGTGCTTTTCTTCAGCAGGAAAGAGCTCAAAGGAATATGGTGTGAGCTTACAGGGCAATACCTGTAGGCAAACAGGCAGAGAAACAGTGTATAGGCTTTGTACTAATTTGCTAAGTAAGAAAAGAGCAAAGACAGCAGGCTAAATACGGGGAGGGAGGGGAAAGGCAAGACAAGCAACAGCTGAGGAGCACGAAGGCAGGAAGCATAAGGAGAAAAAAAAATTACCAGGGGGAGAACAGCTAACAGAAAAGTCTGAATGTAACCAAGCGTAAGAACGGGAAAGAAATAAATACAAAATGGATGAAAAAGCAACACCAAGAATATAAACAGCAGAATTAAGAAAACCAGACATTTACAGGAGCTTTAAAACTTAAACACCTACAGAGCATGAAAGAATCCATGTCTGTTTGTCTAGCTGAAGCATAGACCTGAAAAAAAACTTCAATTGGCTGATTAAAAGCAGAGTTTAACAATACTTGTGTTGTAAGTCACAATATGTAATGCAGCATTCCTTTTTGTAGCCAGTAGTTAAACACTTAGACTGTGAACTGCTATTTAATTAGATATTTCTAGCTCAATGAAGATGGCAATAGTGAGAAGAGGGTTTCCATGTGCTTCAGGCCTCTGTCGCTTCATTGCTCCAACATCCTACAAGTCACCACTCCATCACGGAGCGAGAGGGGGGAACGGACAGCCTAGCCAGGAGCTAACGGATCAGCAGAGCGAGCAAGTGAGGAAGAGCCATGTGTGAAAGAGGGGAAACACACATGAAGTTTCCCCTCTCTTTGGTTATCCTCCATCACCCTGCCTGTATTTTTTCCATCCCTGTGAGTCACTTCATGGACCTTTGGCTCTGTGACCCCTGTGTCGGCTGCCATTTCTAAGCCCTGCCCTGTCATTCTTCTCACTGCTCACATGCAGACCAGACTGGAGGTCAAGTGTTGCCAACAGACCTTGAACCTGGCACCATTGTTGTAGGAGGGAGCAGATCCTGTGACGGACTGAATGTGACAGTTGAGCTGCCGACCTTTGGTCCAGAGACAGCAGACGGGAAACCAAATCCACAGCTGCTGCACCTAAGCACATTCAGGTGCTCCCCTGACACAGGAATGTACCTGAAAAAGCAACAGAGTAAGAAATTTGTCAGTTTGCTCTTGTGAAAGGAAACAATCTCTTACAGTGAAACAAACACAGATAAACGACCTCATCTTAGCTCAAAAAAAACAACAACAAATGTTCTGCATCTTTTGACCCGAGTATTTAACGGAGATGTTCTTTGTCAATGTTTGTGCTTCAAAAAGCTAAACTCCAGTTGAAAAGTTAACTCCAGTAAAAATATATAAAAGATTAATTTGTGCTTATTTGGCTTCAGCTTCTTTATAACTGAAAATCTCATCTCTTCATTATATTAAGCAAAGATAGTTTATTTCTTTTCTTTCATTATTTTTTTTTAAGTTATTCAATATAATTTTTGCATATTTGCTTTAGAGCTGTTTATCTAGCATGGTAATGCACAGTAGGATTTATATTTGTAATTCATGCACTCTGTAAAATTATAATCTCGGCAATAAAAGTTTATACACTCCGGTTTTTCAATAAATTCCTTTAATTAACAACATTTTTTAGCATTGTAAGATACTCCTTGTTATATATATAATATATATAATAATATATAGTTTACTTTAGCAAGCAACAATGAAAAGAGTTTTGAAGACCTGAGTCTCAATAGGATTAATTGACTTTGTTCCAATCAATAGAATAAAAACTAAGCTTTGCGTATAGAATCTCTCTGTGCTGGTGCTGAAGAAAGTATATGCATGTTTTATGGGACCCCCCCAATGTGTATGTGAAGCTATGTAAATGACAGCAAATGCAAATCTTCCTAAAGGCTGACGGTGTTTATGACACACAGTTATGATGAGTGTCCACTGTCTATGAAAACGTGATTAATGTTAGTTTTGATAAGCAACCTGTTGCAGTCCTGATCCAATGAGGAACTATGGAAACACTGGATATCATTTTGCAAAGCACTAAGAACCAAACAAACATTAATTGTTTTAATTCACATGCAAGTGAACTCTGGTGTGGTTCCCCTACGATAGGAAACACATTGATTGTCAAGAAAATCAAGAAGAAGAGACGTTTTTATATGCAAGATTTATCTCTGGGTTGCCTGCTGGTCCTACTGGGAAGTCTCTTAAGATACCATCCCACTGTTATAAGATAAGTGAATCAAATCAAATTAGTGTGCAGAAATTGTTCCCCAGTTTACCCTGGAGACAAATCAACTTTAAAAGTTGTCATGTAAATATCAAATGTTTCCTTAAAATCATTCAGATTACCCACACCTTTTTTTGTACACAAATGCTATTGCAGAAAAAGAAAAAAAAATAGGTTATTTTTCAATCTTTCACTAATTGTAAGACTAGATTTCTTTCTTTGTGAAAAGTTCTCCCAGGCTCTTAACTTAAACAAAGGGAGATCTAATTTAGAATGGATCTAAAGGGAACATGTCTGGAAGCTGTTAGATCTGTTCAGATAATGTCATACATATAATACATTTATGTAGTTGACAGGACGATTCATAACTTATTCTAACTTGAAAATGCATAGGCTACCATAAAAATGTTAAAAATAATTAAAGTTCTTGACCAGAAAACAACATATATTACTGTTTTTTAATGTTTAACTGTTAAAAAAACATAATGGCTGAACTTGCTGTTTTGAAACATGCAGCATTTATAAGATTTTGAAAGGTAATAGTGGGATGGTTGCTCTGGTAAACAGTTTGTGAAATAGGGCTCAAGAGATGTTATCCTTTACAGTAACAACAACAAACAACAACAAAAAAAAAACCTGAAAAAAACATTAAAAACATGGATTTTTTTTACTGCAATATATAAGTTAAGGTAATTGCAGTTGACACTTTATTATTCACCTCTTAAAAATGTAGGTTGGATTTATTGGGGGCACAAAAACTTCCCTATAACCACAAGGGGGGCCAGTAAAAGGTTTGGGAACCACTGGGTTAATTGGTGAAAACTCGACAGTACAAGAAAAGCTTGAAGACGACCTGATGGATTTAATAAACAAAATCACACAAGGCTCGCCATTAGTGTCGTTTGTTTTATAATTCAATGGTTGCAATTTACACATAAAAGAGCTAAAAGGCTGGTTTAGCACAGCTGTGTTGAATCAGTACATCTTCTACATGC
The DNA here is from genome assembly GCA_034780135.1 of Jordanella pulchra. NCBI lineage: Eukaryota > Metazoa > Chordata > Actinopteri > Cyprinodontiformes > Cyprinodontidae > Jordanella > Jordanella pulchra. Next base: position 3,979 of record JAUZNJ010040427.1, on the reverse strand, counting down.
ATTACTATTCCGAGCTGGACCAAGCCCTTCACATTACATGGTTGTTCTCTTAATTCAAATGTGGAAAAAAAGGTATGTTAGATGTTAAACTTTGGAGAACATTTGAAGAAAGTTTATGAAGGTAAATCAGAATTATAGCAGATTGGATTTTAAAGTGCATTGAAAATGAGAATTTGAACACTGATTTGTAGTTTTTGTATTAAGAAAAAAAAATCACTCTTTGCTTTAGATCAACTGGAACAAAACAGAGTATGAAAGACAATTTTATTTGTGACTTACAGAACACTGTCTGTGTAACTCTACTCAATAAATTTAGGAGGTGTCCCCTTTTGGAACTGTTAAATATATTTTAAAAATCTACAATTACAAAACTCCTATTTTATGTTCTCTCTGGAACTTCATTTTCCCCCATTGAAGCCTAGAGGCATCTATGGCTCATATAATAGGAAATTCCAGTATACATATATCTATACTATTATTTACATAGACACAAAGTTCTATAAATTAAGCAAATAAACAGCTGTAAATATAATAACCTACAGGAGGCTGTTTAAGGAAACTTGTACATATGTTTGATATTTTTGTGTTAAAATTAAATTATATTAACAATATACTACTGTAGCAAGCATGCACATTCAGACTATAAATAATAATGATTTATGTTTTTAGGAAATCAGATCATCTTTTTGTCAAAAGACACTTTATATTCTATAGACCAGCTAATTCAATTTTACCTCTCATATAGACTGCTTGAGTTGTACAATATATGCAGTTTATCAAACTTAAATTAAGTGTCTTTGCCATTGAAAAAGATAGATACACAACAGATTGTGTCCAGCTGTTTTCTTGTACTGTGAAGGTGGACTAGATCAGGAAAATTTCTTGGGGATTAATAAAAATACTAATGACATCATGTGGATGAGTATTTTAAATAACGTACGTGTTTAAATTAAGGAGTGAAATGTCAGCGCCAGCATTTTGGCTTTCAGCACCAACTTTTTTTTTTTTTTTTTACATTTTTTCTAACTTCTTGATAACTATATTGTAAATTTGTTTTCTAGTAAATAGTTGTTTAAATTATATATACAAAAGCTGTTGCTGGACTACCATGTAGGAGGTTTAAGCTATCAGTTTCATTTGAATTTGAGTTGCACTCAGTAATTCTCCAACAGAACCAAAGTAATTTAGTCCAACAACCAATTTCTAATATCACACTCATGTTTTGCAGGACTCCTATCTTAATTTTAAAGTTTTTCCCCAAACAAATGTATTCAGATGTCATCCACCTTCCACATCCCACCTATAGAAAGTCATTTATGCATTGTCATGCTACCAGAGTTGACGCTCTACCTTCACCATTCACTGACAGCTAAGACACTTCATCGGTTTAGAGAATCAGATGTGCTTTGCGTGTCTATTTCTTTCAACAGTTGTTTCACTTCTTCCGGTCCATTACACTAGCAATGCAAGTAATAAATTCTGCTCTGTTCCACAGGCCTCCATGGACCTGGCTCCTGTCTTCATTTTCCCTCATGGGATGTTTTGGGAGCTTAGGCCTGTTGACTGCTTCACCACCTATCATTATATGATGTACCTACAGTGCTGATGCTGTCTTTCTATTTCAATTATGGGTTCATGTGTATACTTCTAGACTTAAAAAATATATTCCTGGAAAATAATGGCACACAAAAACACAACACAAAGTGTTGAGAATATAGTTTAAAATATAACAATAAATCAGAATTGCAGATCTATCAGCATAAAAAAAAGATAATATGTTTTTTTAGTCATGGATTCATAATCAGTAACATAATTTAAGAAATCTCATATTAATCTATGTAATATATATAAAAACACATTAAAATTAAATGGAGGCATAAAACCAACAAGGGAAAGCACAACATTAACGAGTGTCTATAAATTGGACACTGGTCAGTTTTTCTTTAAACATTTGTCACTGACTAAATGGTGCAAGTGGGAGTTGTTTTATAAAAAATATAGAAGCAAACCTTCACCGTTGGGTATATAGTCACCCTTTTTAGCCCTTCTCTAAATGGCACAATTTAGTTCATTACTGTTAATTGCTCACCTGTTATTTTAAGCAAGGCAATTAGCAGGCAAAAAAAATGGGAGCCAACTGTCACTTTTATTAAGATAACAGGTTAGTGATATAATTAAAACAAAAATATTTATTAATAATTTTTTCTTATTTACTTTTTTTTGCTACTGTACCTTTGCTGTCTGTTCATGTAAGTTTGTGGACAAAAAAATGTTCTCAATTGGGTTTCACAACCTTCTCGTGTGTTTTTGTGACTGTGCCTTGTGGGACCCGAAGCCTAGACCTTATGAGGGCAATTGCTGTTTTAGTGTCAAGGGTCACATTTAGGATTAGGGTGTGAACTGAATTTAGGTTATATTGTTGCTATATGCATAACCAATATGAGGGATTGCTGCAAAATAGACAAAATAGAAGCGACTTTCTTCTGTCACATCCTCATCTGGGAGCAGTGAAGGCTGTTGATGAGTCAATATAATCTGCAGGGTTTTTACACATGATCTTGAAAAAAATGGGATCAAGATGGAAATTTGAATTGTTTTTTACATTTAAGATGTGTGAAAAAGATGAAAAATTGTCAGCTTATTCTGTAAACATAATGTCCTCTAAAATGATGAAAGCTCCTGGTTGTTCCGGGCTCATTAAGCTCTTTTGTAAGCCACAAATGTCGCCATCTCTGGCCAGTGCTAAATGTTTCCATGGTTACAAATGCTAATAATGCACCATTAATTGGAGCTGACTCTGTTTACATGTTTACACACATGCAGTGCTCATATTATCTAGCTCTACGGAAAAAAAAGGAAAAAATCTCTCATTAGTGCATTTTGACACACTGACAGTATAAATGTAGCTTCAGAAGCACAGCAGGGGGGTGGGGGGGTGGGTGGGGAAGAAAAACAAGAAGTATAAAACATTATCGAAGGGAAGATGTATTTTCTAATGCTGTCAGAATGTTAGCCGCGTCTGTTGCGACACAATCAGATGCAACTGTCAGCAGTTTGTAACACTGGCAGAGATGAGGGAAGATTGCTGTTTTTATGCACTTGAGTAGTTTCCAGGTGTCCTGTGGATTTATGCATTTTCACCATTGGAAAAATGTCTTCACAGAAGGTATGACATCATAAGAGAAACCCTGGAGTATCATTTCCTTCATATCTTTGTGCATTGCTGTCTGAATCCGTTTTTATTTTGTAAACCAGATAATTTCATATAGACGCCAAAAGCTAAAAAAATAAAAGAATTTCTAGAGCATTAATTATTTTCTCCGGTTGATGAGTTTTTTATTTTTATTTCTTTTTTTTACATATATTAAGAGAAGCGAGGAGATTCTGTAACTTTTTGAGATTGCAATTTAATTGATGCTGTAATTTCATTACAGATTTATGAGTATTTCTGCAGTATTACATTGGGTAGTAAGGAACAAAAACAAGATAATTCTAAGATATTACCAATTATTCTGTAATCTAATTCAAGTAAGAAAAAAACTTATGATTTAAACTGTGATGTATGAGAATTTAACAGGAAAGCGAAGTCCTACTATGTGGTTCATCAAAACATCAATTTTGTTCCACGAAGCTCCCATGATTTTATTTCCCATTTGGTAGCAATGAATTATCTACACACCTTTAGAAATCACCCAGACTGAAATGCTGTTGGGTCTGGTTCAGTTCATTGGATATCCTGTTCTTTCTCTTATGTTCAACTCTAGGCATGTCGGTTATGGTCGAGCTAGGAAAGTTCAGTTTAGGCATCTGGACGTGTAGTTTTCTAGAAGAAGTTTCAAAGAAGTCATTTTCGTTAACTTGGAAAAGCCATCCCTTAACAGAGGAGGTGGCCTCAGACATAATTATCACCCACATACAAAGCACTTTTAGGAACCTTACCCAAAAGATTCACCTCACACCTACCTCCACCTGACTCAAC
>JAUZNJ010040426.1:0-10376 GCA_034780135.1 Jordanella pulchra | reverse complement strand
CATTTTAAAACAGTCCATTTTTTCCCTTTCAACCATTCCTGCTATCAGCAGTAAAATGTTGTTTCACTTGATGAATTTCCTTCAGTAAATATTCCACTATATGTACTTAAACTTCATGGGTGCCAATAATGGTGAGCAGGACTGTGTCTGTCTGTCCGTCCGTCCGTCCGTCTATCTATCTATCTCTCTCTCTCTATATATAGATATATAGATATACATATAGATCTATATATCTATATATCTATATATATAGATATATAGATATAAAGAAAGAGTGCCTTTTTGGATGTCCTGGAACTTCTATAATTGTCTGGAAAATGCTCAATCAATATTGTGTCTCACCTGAGGGCTGCAGACATTAACCAAGCTTTAAACTCTGTTAGAGAACAGCAGATGTTGACATCCTCATTGATCATCAATATTCTCACAAGGCCCCAATGCAAGCTCACTTGATTAATCCTTAAAGTAGTTTTTAATGAGAAACTGTGAAGAGGTTGGAGCTGGCAAACTGTTTTATTTAGAAATCTTCTTCAGACCAAACGTTTGCTTGGGATTAAGCATCAAATGCAAATTCAGTTTCAAAAACGAATATGCATCTGCTGTGGCTTTCAACCTTCACTGTTTTTTGTTTGGACTACAAGTGACATCTCAAACGAAGAACTTTATTAAATATTTTTTATTGAATTTGATAATTGAATTGAATAGACTATTAATCACACTGAAAATGTATTTTACTGTATAAATAAAAAGAAACCATAAAATCCTTCACAAAAGCCATTTTTCTTAATAGAGTTGTAGGTTTTAATAACAATAAATTAAGTCAGCAGTGTTTCCTTCCTTATACATGTAATACCTGATAATTTGTTACTTGTTCCTCAGTTTTTCACTATGCTAAAGCCACTACTTAAAAAATATAAGTAAATGCTACTATATCCCAGCAAGGATAATATCATCACTCAACCTACATCATGCTGACTCTTTGTCTGTACTGATGAATAATTACTCACCTAAGCATGCTTGGAATGCTTTCAGCAGGATGGCTAACCAAGTCTTTTTCAGAATAAATCAGCTGGTATTTACCTGACCTCTAAAAAACATTCACAGTCTTTTTATAGACCACTGAACTTTTATCTATGAAATTCATTTTTAGAGAAAATGATGGCACCATCATAATAAAATTATGTGTGCATATCCTCACTAATTCTTTGTCTTCTCAATCTTAAGCAATACGGCACAAGACCTGTATTGATTTACTATTAAAAACTGAAGGAATATTCTTTGATCCAATCATTTTCTACCTGCTGGGGCATGCTAGGAGTTATAGTGTCATGATCCCGGGTTCCCTCTGCCTCCTTTGTGGGCTCTTTCTGTGTTGCCTTGTCCTCTCTCTCCACTAGATGGCACCAAGTCCCAGTTGGAGCACGGTTTGGCGTTCCCAACACAGCTGCATCCTATCTAGCTTCATCAGACGCTGTATAAGAAGAGGTTCCTGTCAGATCATCGGAGCCGAGTGTTTTGCATGAGTTGGTAACATTAAGCCTCCAGAGTTATTCTCTGATCTTCTCTTCCTTGTCGCTCTGAGCTAACAGTTTGTTTTCCTCGTTGCCTTCAGGTGCTTCAGTGATCGTCTGAATCGCCGGATCTCAACCGCCAATTTGTCTCCAAATTCCTACGTCAGATTGAGCTCCTGGATTCACCTTCCTCGTCACCCTCCACGATTCAATGGTTCAATTCATCTCTGGCAGTCCTAATCTCTTCTGGCTCTCCATCTGGTCTGTGTCGGCCTGTCTGCTCCTCACCGCGCTTCCCCCTTGGTTCGTGGATAACAAGAGAGACTCTGAACCCGGATCATCCACACCCTTCCTGGAGACACTCCTCATCCACCACCGTAAGAGAACCAAGACTCAATCACTCTATTCTGCACTGACTGTTCCCACGGACCTTGAACTCACCGCTCTGTTTTCTCCCTCAGTGATTGCGGCTCCCTACACCTGCCGCTTGGCTTTGGTCTGGTTCCGTGGCGTCTCGCCAACCCTCAGTATTTCAAATAAAATAACTTCATCTGATTACTCTCTCCGGTCGTGGTGTTCTGCATTTGGGCTAAACAATTTAAACCTGACATGACATATAGTAAAATAGGTGTATTCTCAGATGTCATTTTATACTTGAAAGTGGACACATATTGTAAAAGGGTTCAGTGTGTAACACCTTATTTCTAAAAGCACTTGAATGAGTGAAACACTTCTTGGCAATAAAGATTTCCGTGATTCAGACACTGGTTCTAATAGATACCATCATTTATTTTTCATGACCCTAGTCCTAAAGTTTCCTTTATGTCACCCATAACAGCTGAGGCTTATTTCATCCTCCTCCTGTTATTGAAACATGTTGTTTGCTATTCTCAGAACAACAGATCTGAGTGCTCTGAGTATCCAGCTCAAAGGAAACTGCTCCCCGCCCCCTTCCATTAAGTGTCACACATAAACCTCAGAGCAAATGCCAGTCCAGTACAATTTGACCAAACAGCTCTGCCTTCCATATATCTGCTACCGCCCCCCTATACCCCACAGTGCATGGTAATTCTCTGGCTGACATCCCTGAGCCAATGGTCCAACAATTTCTGGCAAGCAGCTCGTCTTCAGCAGCTGATACATTGGCTGGCTCTACCAGTGCTGAGCCATCCTGCACAAGGAAGAAAAGATAGCTGGACAGTTGGTCTTTTCCTCTTCCAACCACCTGATAGACTGGATTTGTTCCCGGCATAAGGTCGAGTCATGAGTCTAAGCCCCGGCAGAGCTGAACTTTAATTATAATGGGGGAAAAGTGCATATAATGCAAAGTTAATGGCAAAGGGACTGATGGTTCGCCCACAATGTCTCCTCTTCAAACACAAATAGCGCATTAGCTGCGGGAATTCTTTCTCCTCGTTCTGATTGAAGCTATTAAATACAATTTAGTATATGCAGAAATGGAAGTGGAAGCGGGTGGCTGAGTGATGCATCTTTGTGCACCACATAAGCTTTGTTCTGTTGTAATACAGCCTGCATTACTCAGGATTCTTTAGAGGGAGAAAAGCATTTTAATGGAGTTAAAATTACAGCTCTGAGAGGAAAAATGTGTGCTTTCCTCTCCTCTTTTTTTCTTCTCTTTTTATGTTTTTGGTTATTTTCTACTCACACCTCATTTCAACAGCCTTGTTTTGCATTTGCAGCCATTTCTAACAGAAATTATGATGCAAAGAAAGTAGTTTGCTTGTGTGCTGTGGGATTCAGAAAGGCAACGCCGTTTACTATAAAGCAATGATTAAAGAAAAGGTCATTTACTGGTGCAGGCCGTGTGTGTGTGTGTACGCATGCATGTGTATCAACAATTGTGAGTGCTTTTGGCTTGTATGTCTACTAGCAAGCATCATATCATACGTCCCGTGCACTTGTCAACGCGCATGTGACTGATGAAGCGTAACCTTTTAATGTGTTTACAAAGTGACATTTCCAGAGATCTGTTGTGTTCCACACTGAAACTAAAACCCTTGACATTCTTCAGACTCACATTTCCCTGAGCTGACGGCTCTGTCAGCTCTCATGCCAAGCGAGGCCAACGTCAACCACATAATTACATCAGTGCCTCATCTGCCTCTGTCAAATACGCCATTAATATTTGTGCTTGGAAACAAATTGTTCCTCTGCTTGTATGAATATTTGATTTTTTTTTTCTTATTTCCCAAAGTCTTTGAGTGAAGTTGAAGAATTTTCTTTGATAAACTTATCGAAGTTCTCCACCGGATCTGGCTGAAGCTTTAAAGCAGCACAGCATCCATCCTGTTTGAAAATGAACCCTAGTGAGATCTGACATCCAAAAGGCTGTGGCTTTAATCCATCTGTTTCATTTGAATTCTGAATATGGTCAGCCATATGTTGAGGGTCTCGGCCTCACACTTTGAATCAACCTAGCAAACCTGTTTTGTCACATTGAAGTATTAGTCATTTGTGAGAACACAAGGAAACATGAACTGAAGGATAGAGCTCTTTCCTGCACATGTCCTGTAAACCAATTCTAATGTGCTGCACAGGATTTCTCAAACTGGGACTAAAAGGCAAACCCAAGACAAACTAAGCACTTTCAAAGCAGATGTTTTGCAGTACTTTTTGTTTGGTTGTCTGTAGATTTTAACTTCTTTTGGAAGAAAAAGTTGATTTTAAAGCCACCAGTCATATATATCATCCCTCTATTGGTTTTAATTCAGACTGTACAACTGATACATTTTAAGGTGCTGATGTGGAGTGTCAAAGATGTAAAAAGTTACAGAGACCTTGTCGCACTGAGTTTAGCTTTCAGTGTTCTGGGAAAAGAAAATCACATGTAAATGAACTTAAGCTTATTTAGGTTTCGGGCTTTTGCTCATGTGCATCCTTGAGCTAAAGTCATTGATTGCAGAAAAGTTGTAAAATGAGTTTCTTGTACAAAGGTATCAGTCAGAGAAAGAAATGTAAATTATGTAGCTATTATAGTACAGTAAAGACAGTCATCAATAATGAGGCAAATATATGAAACAGAAATTAATTATGAAGAACTGTGTTTCCCCATCATGTATTCAAAAAACCTAGCAAAAAAAAACAAAAACAAATCAAGGTAACTGTGTAGAGGATGTTAACAATCTGCTGATTTCTCTATGTTTTGCTTAAAGGTAATGACGAAAGCTTTTACTACCGAAGAAAATTCACAAACATCCATACTGACTCAAATCTTCCAAAATTTTTCTGGAGAATGTATTACAATGTATTTAAAGCAAAATGCAGCTTCTGCAACATTAAAAAAAAGACAGATTTAAAAACCAATTCTATATAAATGCAGCAGATATCTAATCGTTTAAGTATTTCAACTGCACTCAAAACACTTGAAAGTAAGAACTCTTCTTTGCACACATTTGTGTGTTTTATGTGTGATAAATCGAATGAAAGCTCATTTTACATGTTGGGAAAATGTAAGGACATGTATTGGAAATATATATATATATAGCTTTAAAACTTGAGCAGTGCACTTTTGGGTAAGTAGCAGCAAAAGCAGCTCAGTCAGCTGTCTTCCAATGTGTTCTCTCTATAAGTCAGTGTTTACCTTTCCAGCTGTCTGTTTGAGGAGCGATGTTTCCCTTGTGTTTCCAACTTTGGAAACATGCTTACTTTCATTTGGGCCCGAATGCTCTTGTCAATGTAAATCAGGTCGGACTCTCAGGCCAATCAATAAAGATGTGAGAGAGGACTCACTCTGCACACCTCAGGGACTTGTCAGTGACAGCGGTCTATTACTCTGCAGCAGACGCTTGAGCAAAGCCTCTTTGAATTGCAAATGCAGACCTATGGACTTGCCTGCTATGCAAACTGTATAATGTGTTAAAGGGCACCTGGGAATAACTGCCAGTCGCACAAAGCAAGGCCTTACTGTGCACTGACAAAGTTCATTCTGGAAGAACGATTTCCAAACCCTGCAAGCGCACTTAACACATACCATGATTTGCGAATCTTGGGGATTTTATACTGACGCTCGTTCCAGTGCAAGACTGTATACGCAGCTCTAGTTCTACTGGGAGCTCATCTCTCTGCAAGACTTCAGCCTGAACTTCCGCTGACGAGCAATAAGCACACCGTGTTATTTTTCCTTCCCCCTCTCTTTCTGTTTTTCAAGTATTTAAAGTTCAAGCAGGGACACAGTGTGCTCTAACTCTCACTCATTACATATTATGCTACCTTGCACGCTGAAGAGCACTCTGATACTCCTGATTAATTCAGGTAAGGCAGGAGTTAGATGCTTGCGCTCATTTTCCTCCCATGTCCATTTAAAAGCAACAGGAGGATTATTAAGCCCCCCGTAGGTTTCTAAAACCTCCAGGAGCTGTGGAAACACTACAATGCATACGCATGAGCACTTACTAGAAGCATTTTCTAGAGTAAAAAAAGCAGCAATGTTTGTTTATGCTCTTTAGCACAAAGGACAAATTAGCCGAATGACAGGACAAGTCATGTGTGTGTGGGTCAAATGTTCTTACTAAAATAGAGAGTTTTGACAATAAACACACAGAGCAGCTACACTGCAAAAACATCGTTTGAAATAAATGTAATTTGCCTTAATTTGAAAAGGTAGGGAAGACAATTTTCCATTTCTTATTTCAAATACATAATATCTGATTATTTTATTTTTAAGGCAAAAATACTAATTCTGTTGGAAGATAATTTTATTATTTTCTGTTTAAATTACAGAAAAATACACTTATTTTGAGATTTTTTTTTCTCTGTGTAGCTTTAGGTTAAAAGGATCAACTCCTAACTTTGCTAAAGCTGTTGAGTTACTTTTATTTGCTAAATGCTTTAAAAATAAAGGAATAGTTTACTCATTTGGTATTATTTAATAAACTATGGAGATAAATGCTAAAAATATTGCAAATATGTCATGTTTTATTTAATTTCTTTGATCATACCTTTTTAAGGTTCTCTAAGTGATAAATTTGGGTTTAACAAAGATTTATCTCTATTATGCTAAAAATGGAGGAACAGCAAAACAAACATTGTGCAAAAATATATATATATTTATGTTTATAGCAAGTTCACCCTTTATACCACTATAGTGACATTACATTATTGCTTGTACACAGTATAATCCATCCATCATCTATACCTGCTTCTTCTCTTGTAGGTTAGGGGCTGTTGCTCATCTCCACTAAACATTGGGTGAGAGGAAGGGTGATTTCCTCTCCATCACATGGAGACACACAAAGAAACAGAGCACAAACAACCACGAATGCACCCACTCATACTTAAGGGAATATATAAATATTTGGCTTTATTCCTTAAGCATACTTGTTAGCTATATGACATTATAGAAGAAGCAAAATATGTCATTCAAGATAACAGGTTCATTATTGGGTATATTTCTAGATTACAGTTTACAAAACCTCTAAATGTTTGTTTTTGTCAAATGTAAGTGTTTATTCATAATATCCAGCATTATATTTGGAGTAAAGAGCGAAAAAAAATAGTTGCAAGCCAGAAAGCAACAGTATATCTGTGGTACCCTCGTGTTGTGAGGGGGTCATGTGGTAACAAAGTCATGTTTTCGGAAGGTCTAATGTACAAAACAGATGACATCGCAAGGCAACTACATTGGGTATAAAAGACGAGACACCAGGCAGGAAGTTTGAGCTCCAGGCACAGGTAGATTTTGTGAATAACAACTATCCTAACTATTCCTCCAAATTATTTATTAAGTTGCTTAAGGAGAAGTAATTCCCTCTCCTGGAGAGGACATGACAAAGCTCTGATTTCAACCGCTTAAAAAATGTAAATAAAACAGAAAAACTTAAGTGTGTTTAAATGAAAAAAAATTGTCATATTTCCTTCTCCACAGTGTATGTAAACATTTGGCTTATTTAGAATTATGGCATAGACTAGACAAGTACCTAATGATATCTTAGTCAGATACCAGGCTGCCTTGCCTTTCCTTGCCCTGCAACTTTATCTGAGTGTTTTATCTACTTGGTATCTACTTAATCCTGTTTAGTTACTTTAATGCATTTTTTTATGCTAGCAGTGTAGGACATTAAAAAATTATGTTGAAGTAACTAAATACGATTAAGTCGAAATATATAGTTGAACAGATGAGGCTCAGTATTTACCACTCATTAGTTTTGTCTCTTGCTTGCCCTTAATCAATGCATAATAAACACCCATGAATAAGATATAGAGTATTTACAGATTATTTAATAACATATCTTTAAAGGAGATCAATACTTTCATACAAATACTTTGTGTTACTTTGTAATATTTTCAGGTGTTGTGTGTTTGCAATCTATGATCTAACATTTTGTTTTGGTAGGATCTTATTTTGCAGCCACCTCTTCATATTTAAAAGAACGATTACAATAAAACATGTGCAGCCTTGATAAAAATGATTATTACTTTCCCATTAGCAGCAGTGTTTGTTTGTGCTCATGGCCTGCATGTGGTGCTTCAGCAGAATGATTAAAGAAAGTCTTCTGCTGTGTATGAAAATGCCGGACTCCATAATGAGCAGTGAAGTGTTTCTCACAGCAAGTGTGGCCTTCTCACTATTATTTATTTACTTTTTGCTTATATCAGTTATTTCAGAGCCATGCAGAGATTATAAGTCAAACAGTGGTGCTAGTGTACTCCTCAGCACCGTCTTTCTGACTTTCTACTTTAAATGCAAGAAGACTGCATACATTTTAGATAAAAATAGCTTTGCCATCTTCAACCTGAACGTCTTCTGTTCTAACTGCCCTCTTTCTTAGACATAATTTGTCGCTCTGAGCTCATGTCAGGTCATTCAGGTTCATAATGCGTGCAGGGCTGATGATGATTTGTGAGCACCCAGTTGGAGTTTAGTGTCATGTCCTCTCTCATTGTGCGCGACATGTGGGTCCCAGGCCTCCAGTACCATTCTTGAATTATTAAACAGGTTCTGTTGGATTGACCTGACGGTGACCCAAAGTAGCAGGAAGCTGATGCAGTGCGACTGAAGCTTTTTCCCTGCAGACGAACGATCCAGATCATAACTGCGGTGTATTAACGAGAGCACATAATTAATTAATCGTCATATCTAACTGATCGCAGAGAAGTGTATGCACAGAGCTGGAACTAAAAGTAAAGAGAGATTATTTTATGCGTCCTTTTACTCAGGAGACGCATGTGTTTCTATGGTACTTCTCATATCTCGTTTAAGTCTTATTGTTCCTGTAGCTGATTATCAAATGCCCAAAGAGGAAAAGAACAAATGCTTTGTACTTGCCGTGTTCAGCAAGGTAATTTTCTTCCAGCTCCAGTCTCTCCATAACAAAGAAGCAGCCTTGTTAACTTTCAGAAAGCAGTGGAGAATAATTCAAAACGCCAACTCTCACTTAGAGGTGCAGTGTGAGCCCAAACAGACATGTGTGCTCTTCTCCAAATAGACCAGTATGCACATGTGAGATTAGCTTTGAGGCAATGGTAGGCCTCACTCTAATGGAGAGGTTGTTCTGCTGAGAAGCTCTTACTGTCAAATATAAAAAAAGCAGCTGATGCCTTCTCCCCATCTCCTGACTCCTATAAAGCTTTAAGCATCACCGTCAGAATCCTCCCAAAGAGAATATTCCTCAAGCACGCCCGTCCGTTTCCTCATGATTATACAGAGAATCAGATCAGATTCCGTCTGATAAACATCCTTCTTGAATATAAGTGACAAATGTATATCTTAATTCCTGATTTTAAAGATGGATTACATAGTTGACAAATTTAATCAAGTAATCTACTTTTCTTTTACTGCCTTTTTGTGCTTCTCTCTGGGAGGCTTCATGCAAAAAGCGGAGGTCTTTTTTTTATCAACCCCAAAAGTCAGCACTGCTCCCTCTTCAACTATATCTTGAGAAGTGATCTCCTTCGTGCCTGGGAGCCGTCTTTAATCTGAACTCAAGAGAGCATCAAGAGTCATCTTAGTTCTTGATTCTGTGTACTTTGTCACTGCTTCCTTGAGACATTCCTCTTTGAATCCAACCTTAAAACCCAAAGAAAATATGGAGCGTTGACTGCAAGGTATAAAAGTCTACAGAATAATACAGAGACAGAGATTTCCCAAGGCAGAGGCTCCAAGGCACCTTCCGAAACGTTTGTAAAAAATAAAACTGAAGTCCTTCATTACCGAGTTAAACTTGACACCTGAGAGGCATCTCTGTCATCAAAACACAGCGGTCAGATATCTGCTTCAGACACAAACTGCATCAGAAATCCATAAAGTTTAAGATAAAAAGCTCATAGATGAGTTTATTTTAACTTCTGTTTTTCCAACAGTTGCCCACCTGATGTAGCCACATAGCTTTTACAATTTTTAGAAGAAATGTAAAGCACACCAGAGTTATAGTCAGAAGAACTTGTAGAGACAAAATAACGCTTGAGCACAAGAGTAGGGGTACATTCGAAGAGCTGTCGAGGTATTTCCGTACTAGAAAGAAAAATTATTTTTTTATGAGTTATGTCATTTCCATTTGATTTAAAAGTACACTTTTGATCAAATGGAAAAAGTTTTAGAAGTATCATAGGAAGATTGATAACACTCAAACAGAAAAATTGCTGTAAGCTGAACTGATGAACTGTTAAGAGAGCAGAACTGAAGAAACCAAAATGTTAAATGCATAAATTATAGGAAACATCAGAAGAGAAAAAAAATGTGCTGGAATGTTGTACAAGCAATGTGGAAAAAAAGTTTTGATTCTAAAATGTTTTTGAATCCTTGGAGAAACCCATTTATAGACAGGGCTGCACAGTGGATGGATGGATGGATGGATGGATGGATGGATGGATGGATGGATGGATGGATGGATGGATGGATGGATGGAT
>JAUZNJ010040424.1:0-10377 GCA_034780135.1 Jordanella pulchra | reverse complement strand
GGTTTCTTCCTGTTAAAAGGGAGTTTTTCCTCTCCACTGTTGCTACATGCATGCTTAGTGTGAGGGATTGCTGTCGATTCAATGATTCAATGCAATCAGCTGGTTTTCCTTAAATTACTTTTAACTAATCTGACAGTGTGATTTGAATGAATTGTCATTGTGAAGTGCCTTGACATGACATGTGATTTGGAGCTATATAAATAAACTGAATTGAATTGAATCTTTTTAGACATGGCAAAAGAACCATATACATTTTATCCACATAAATTTTTATCACAGATGCTATAAATAGATGGGAGAGCAAAAGGATGTTCAACAAGAAACTAAGGGATTCTGTAATTAAAAAAATGATTAAAAGGTTTCTACTTGTAAAGCACTGTAGCAATTCAAGGACTCCAAAGCACATCACACTAATATTAGTCCTTCACCCTGTCAGACACAGATTCACATGCTGACCACCAACACAAGGCAATGTGGGCAGATGTCTTGCCCAAAGACAAAACACAAGAGTTGGTTATAGGGTTCAAACCAGCAGCTCTAGGACAAATCCCTATCTCCTGGGTTACAAAGTTGTGAGATATTTTTTCTAGCACAATATCTTCTTTTCCCACTTTCTTATGATAGCATCTTGTCAAATCTTATATTCTTGTGAAGTAACACATCCAGTCTCTCAATTCATTTAAAAATACTGTATTAATCTTAAAGGGAAATTTAATGTTGCAGTAACTAAGTTTTTTTAACTAGTTGTTGTAGATGTTGATAGCTGTAGGCAGGAAGGATCTTCTTTGGCAGTATGTCTTGCATCGGATCTGGAGAAACCTCTTACGGAAAACGCTCTATATGATTTTCCGAATTTCACTTATTTATTTCTGACACAGAAAAAAAAATGTGTTTTTTAAAATCCTGACTAATGTAATTTTTTCTATTTTGAAACAAATATAAAGCAGCCACTTGTATTTTTTTTCAGTCTAGAAAAAGAAAAGGAAATGACCGAAATATACACCGATTTTAGTGTTCATCTTAATTTTATTTAGTTTTACCATTGAGAAGTACTGTAAAACAAACATTTAGAATTTATTAATACTTTAAAATGTACATTAAGAATGTCTTAAAAAGGGTAAACTATAAAAAGTAGTCCAACTGTATCTTTTTTTTAATGAAGTTGTAGATCCTAGGACAGCCCTGAGTGATACCTGCTTCTCTGTCACTGCATTACAATCTGACCCAATCTAATTACATGTCCTCTTTGGCATCCTAATCGGGTTTTCCTACTCTGAGTTTTTTCAAAACCCTGAACTACAATCTAACCATAGTACATGCAAAATCACTCATCACGCATTAGCAGATGATACACCTCTGGAGAGGAGTGCCTGCTTGAATGAGTAATTGTCTTTTACAGCGCTTTTTTTCTTGGCTTTAAATAGACAGACTCCTGAATTGTTAAAGACTTGCAATGAGGGGTTAGTGAAGCAGACATAATCATTTACTGGTAAATTGCTACATGAGTGAAAATTTATGAGCAAGTTCGACTCTCTTGTGCGCAGTACGCTCGTCCACTGAATATTTGATTGATCTTTTAATAAGTGGGAAAAATGTTGTTGGAGAGATTTTCTTTTTAAAGTGAATGATTTTATCTCTCCAAGGTGAAGAGTTTTTACCTTACAGCAATCTATGAGACACATATTGATATAAGATTTAAGTTTATCAAAGTATATACAAAAAGCAATGGATGATGGAAATGTTTTTTTCTATTATGATTCTCTGAAAGCTGTAGGTAAACATGCATCAAGGTTTATGTTGCTTTGCTTTTATTTAAATAAAACTGAACTCTGTTGTGTACCTCTCCTACACACCAGTAACAGATTTGCTTCAAATGAGACATTCAAATAGAGACAAAGAAAACTTTCATCTGCCTTCTTTGTCTTTTTTATTCAGAGAAGAATACACCTAGAGCACTTTCTTTGAGTAGCACTTAAACCTTTGATCATCTGAAAAAAAGAGCCTTCTTTTACTTATACACTGCTCAGTCTCCATTGGATTAATCTATCTCCCCTGTCTGGATTACCTAAGTAACAGATTCAGTAAGTACCATGTGGGATAATTTTGTAAACTTCAAAGAGCAGCTCAACAAAGACAACTTGTTCATGTCCCAGAAAATTTACATATTTTCAGAAAATCTGCATATTTTCTGGGACACAGAGAAGTCTTAATCCCTCTTGCTGATTTTTTACCATTCTTCTTACACATGAAAGCTTTTTCTCGTCTATGGCACATACCATAGAAGCTAGTAAGTTCAAAATAATATATTACCAGTCAGAAGTTTACATGCACTTAAAATGAGCAGGATTGTTATACTAATTAGTTTTTTAATTATCTACTTGAATAATTTTAGTTCTAAGGTGGAAAGATTATAAAAAAATGTACATTTCCAGATGCCTCAAAGTGGCATAATCATTCAGACAAATGATAATATTCAAATATAAACAGCATTTCTAACTATTGTCACACAGTTCAGAAGAAATATGCGTCCTGGAGTTAAACATTTTTTGGTGCTTATTGTATATGGATACCAACCTCTGAGCAAAAGGCAAAAGAATTTAGTCGCTTTCTCATTGAAATCACTGGGATTTAAAGCCCCTGGATTTGTATTACCCAGGCAATAGGAATCCAGAGTAATCATCAGCCTGTTTTTTCCATTACTCTGCAAGCCTGAGAGAAACTGCACTTCACTTGCAGTAGTGATTGGTGGTAATAAGAATACAAAACTTGTTCTCCCTTTACCTCCTATGCTGACCAGCTATATATCCCTGAGCATAAAAAGTTTAAAATATTTTTTAATCAACCTGCATCTGGCCAGAGTTACTTTTTAACTATAGGATTCATTTAAAATAGCTCCTAAAAGCAGAATACCATGGATACTTTCTTTTGTTATTATAATAACTAGGTAAATATCAGATATCTACAGAAACAGAAAACCTTTTAGTCAAAATGTTACTTATTAAAGTTATTCCACATGTAACAGGAATTAATATTATGACTTTGTAATCATAAGTATATATTTATATCAAGCAGAAGCTCTAGACACTTGATTTGTTGATAGAAGGATTCCTACAAGCCAAAAGACAGCGCCCATCTCGTGATCTCTCCTCTTAAAGCACTGTCAGCATAGAACCGTGAAAAAAATATATATGCATGTATATAAAAGGTTACAGTCTACTAAACTAGGTTCACATAAAAAAACAGCCTTAGGAGAATGTATTCTTTTGTTTCTAGAAGGCAAAGTGAAAGTACTCAAGCAAATCATTACTACATTAG
Source organism: Jordanella pulchra (assembly GCA_034780135.1). Taxonomy (NCBI): domain Eukaryota; kingdom Metazoa; phylum Chordata; class Actinopteri; order Cyprinodontiformes; family Cyprinodontidae; genus Jordanella; species Jordanella pulchra. The sequence goes on along the minus strand of JAUZNJ010040424.1, from coordinate 7,062 downwards.
TCCAAATATTTTCCTTTAACTTGTGCCAAAACCGCTTTGAACTGATACCTTCATTAACCTGAAATATCAAAACTCTCTAGCAAAACATTACATCTTGTATTCTGGCACCCGCAATTTTGACCATATACCTCATTAACGGTTTGTTTTCACATTCTGTTACCACAGACAAAAAGAGACAGCGGGAAATCCCCGAGCCCCTAGCCAGATTTGACAGCTCTCTCTTGGGATTCCCACTGCTTCTACCGCCCAATTAGCTCTACTAGCCTGGCAGCCAGACTGGCCCAGCAGCAGGGCTGAGCCACTCTAAAAACATATTTAAAAGTGTGATCATTATCTTGATCAACTGAAAGGCCAGATACATTTTTGATGTGTACTTTCTTACTTTAAACTCACTCAAAAAACTTTTGAAATGTAGTTTATGATAAACTTAAGGTATGAAAAATAATTTGTAAACTCACCTTCATTGGTTACAGGTGGAGTAAAGCACTGCAGGTGTACACAACCCACTCCTCAACAAGCCCAGAAGGTACCGGGTTTGTAGTGGGACCAAAGTAAAGCCCTCAGAAAGTGAATTTACCCAGGTAAATGTGTATAGAAAATGGAACCCAGGCTTTTGAGTGGCAATCACAAAGGGGGCTGGTAAAGATTCGGGCCGAGGCTGTCATAAAGAGCTGGTATTTATTCAGTGCTAAACAACTTAAAGGCCACTCAGCAAGGAGGGGTCTATCACTCAAGAAGCAAAAAAAGTCAGAATGCATTCTGCACATGTAGTGACTAACAAAGATCTTAATTTCTATAAACATGTCCTGCAATATGATGAAACTGAAATTGAAGGATTTATCCATAAGTCATTTGCAAAAGTGCATCTACAATAAATTAAATATTCCCTCTTATTGATTATCCATCTATAAATATATATAATATCTAGGTGATTGAAACTGATCCGATTATTATGCCTCAGTAATTTTTGGACAGATTTTATGTATAAATCTAATTGCCTAGATGAAAGAAAATCCACAATAAATCAAAGTTGGACAGCAAAATCTTACTTTTAAAAATAACCAAAGTTGTTCACTGTGTAACCTGCCTTTGTCTTTTGTCACAGAGCATCAGATTTGAGCTGCACAATGCTAGAAAATCAAGGCAACAGTCTTTTTAGTTATTGTTATGGTGTTAATATAATGTTTTGTATAAACAAAAAAATACTCTAAATACATAATTCAAAGATCAACATTTATGCCTGTGATTATTATATGTAAACCTCTGTTCTGAAATGAATGACTGAGAAACTGAGCTAAAAAATATATATTTGGATTCTCTGAATAAAATCTCTATTTTCATGGCTTGTCTCAGCTGATGTTGGTGTTAATCCTATTTGACTTGTCCAGGTGTATTCTACAATACAAATAGCTTCCAACACAAATTGAATTTACCAAGTGCAAGGACTTGTTTGGAGCGGTGCTGAGACAGGTTATTGAGTCATGGATGTTTCTAGCCAGCTAAATTTGATAAATTATTTAAACTTTTATATTATCCATATGCCAGGAAGCAATTCTCAGGAGAGCCAAGATGACATTAGAGGCCTCTGATGTGAGTTAGTGAACTCAAGAAGAAGCTGCAGCTAAGAGCCTTCTGAAGGATCGACAGAGAAAAAAAATAGCATGTATGTTTGGTACCTCAGTGGCCTGGGTCTATTTGAAGAAGGAAATTGCATCTTTTCATTCAAAATTCATGTAGTACATCTGAACGCTTACATGTCAGTGGTTCCACTTATTTATTTCCTCACAGTGCTGCTTTGTTTCCAACCGATCTGGATGGTAACGTGGAATAGTAACAGTCAAAATTCTTATTTCTCAAAATGTTAGCTACATTTATACTATTATAATAGTAACTCTCTAGTATTTCATTAGTACACAGAGTCTTCTCAAAATTGTTGATTTTCAGTTGTGTAAAAAATTGTATTTACAAGAATAGCAAATTATACAGATTTACAACAATAGGGATGTGAATGCTTTTGCATGACAGTGTATACAGATGTTTTTCAATCTGTCTCTGATGTGTTGTTTCTTCCTTGTTTTCCAAAAGTTAAATTAAAGAAATCGAAGCATTAAAGCTCTTCAAGAAGGGAAATCGATTGCAGACAGTCCATATATCTTTTAGTAGTTTTACACAAAATGAATTTGAGTGCCAGCAAATAACAGATTTATCATCATTCCAGCAATATTGTGATAAATTTGTCCCACATATTAGCCAATTTCATGGGAAAGATAAAGATAAAACAAAATGACAAAAACAGCTGAGCAAACAGGCTCTCCAATCTGGCAAATACATTAATGTTGAGTGCAAATGTCCCCTACTTACCACAATGCTGTTCTGTCCTCTGGGAAAATGATACAGAGCTCACCAGGGCATGAGTTTTGCAGAGGCTGAATGTTCTCTCTCCTTTATGCAATGCTTGCCAGGTTGATTTACAGCATCTGGATGAGGTTAATCACAGGATGGTTTGGGGGTAGAAAATTATAAGACAGGAATTGAGTAATTTGTACCATGGTTGATGACCTCTGTTCCCCTGTTTTACTCCACAAGCAGATTTTCGGCTTATTGGGGTAATAATCTGTACCACTGAAAAAAAAGGCAGCACTCGAGGTTGAACCTTTAGTGCAACATGGACTTACCAGCTTATTTGCACTGACTCCAGTATCCCAAATCAGTTGAGAGTAGTTCCAATCAATTAGCTGGGCATTATGTACCTGCCCAATCCCCTGTGGGAATCACTCTGACAACAACAATTAATGTACCTCTCATCCACCCTCTGGAGAACTAACCAGCAGGAAAAGGGGGTTTATTCAACCGAATCCCAGCAGAAAATGGCCGTTCCTTCCTTAAACAAAAAATTACTATATTGTATTTCATTTGCATTTTTTATAGGGAATCATTATGCTTTTCTAAATTTATGAAGATTATAATAGAGCACATATATTGCTGCTTAATGGGGATTTTGGAGCATAAACACTTTAAATGAATCACAGAACACGATTGCAATTGGAAGCTATAATGCAAAGTCTAATAGGAAACATGCACCGTGTTTGCCCTTGTGTTCACCTCATATCTGCTGCAGAAGTCAAACCAAGCCTATTACAGGAGGCTTAATAAAACATAAAAGGACATTAAAATATGTCCTGTGGGTGCCTTCATGTCTTTTAAATGCAGGGTTAGACCTTGTGTCAGCAAAAAAAGTAAATGTCTCCTCTAACATCAAGATTTGAGACATTTGCTTTATTCTGTGTTATGTGTGTAACTCCTTAGTTTTGAGGAAAAAAAGTCATAAGTACAGCAAAAACTGTGATGTTAAGTTAAAAAACAGGAGTTTTCTTTGGGAGGTTATCCGCCTTCTGTCTCTGCTGGACTGTTGGGAAATCATTTTAAGAAGGTTTATTTGATTAACACTAAAAGGACACTTTTCTTGGATTGGTTTGTATCATGCAGCAGATATTAAAGTATAACTGAAATTATAAAATGTATGTTTAATCTGTAGCTTTTTTAAAAGTCATGTATGTGACAGAAATCCTAGATGAGTATCCAGAATAAAAACTTGTGCATTTCATGGGCAATTTTTGATATGATTTATGAGGCCATTTAACTTGAGTTACATGGCCTGAAGAGCATCACAGGGCAAAAATAAATAAATAAAATCTGTCAATTGTGCCAACAAGATTGGGTTTCATCTATTGTGTTGTGCACAGAGTAAGAATTCAAAGAAAATACCAGTAAAACATAAGACCTTTGCAGAAAGAGGTTAGATAATCCTTCATCATTACTATTTAGAAATTTTTATTTACTCTATATCTATGAAGGCTCTCAGTCATCCAGGTCATGGTCAAGCTTGGAAAGTTCAGTTCAGACAACTGGACATTAAGTTTTCTAGAAGACGTTTCACCTCTCATCCAACAGGCTTCCTCAGTTCTGACTGATGCATCAGTTAGAAAACGTCTTCTAGAAAACTTCACGTCCAGTTGCCTAAACTGAAGTTTCCAAACATATTTAGTCTATCTAAAGCTCACTTTTGTTTTTCTTCCACTCTGCCGTTTTTTAATCAGCTTATGCTGATGCATTTCAGCAGTACCTTTGGATGTTGATATTTATGTAAAAAAGCAGTTTAAGACCTAATAATCAAACATAGATAAGAAAATATTACTGTTACTTTAAGTGTCACACTGTAATTCGATGCAAACATTACATTAAAATAGCTCAAAGAATTTGTTTTTGTTAGTATATATAAATAATATATTTATAAAGTAATAAACAAAATATGGTCTTTGTTAGAGGAAGATTATGAAAATTTAATCTATGCTTCTCACTATGAATGTAATTAATATGTACAGAAATGCAGATGCTTTTTTTAAAAATATTGTGTTTTTCACATAAACAACAAATGAGAATGTTAGCACAAGTCAGTGATAGGAAGTGCAGAATCTCTTGTGGTGTCTACAGCAACCCACTTGACAATGGTAAAAAATATGAAATTTTGATATTTTTAAAAGGAGACAGAGGGAACTAATAAACAAAAGACGGTCTACTTTCCTGGAAATAAGATTTAAAAATAATATGTATGCTTTTGCTACTAATGTAATCAAAATGCATACAAAATGCAGATACTTTCTTAAAAAAATTTTGCGAATAAAGAAAGATAATGGTTGGATATTAATATTTTTTTTTTGATCAAAGAAACTCAGTAGTTACGTGACCTGCTAGCCAATCAAAATGAATAAACCAAATTAAACGTGAGATTAAGAAGGATTTAGGAGCCAAATTGTAAATATGACACGTTTTTCCTTGCAGACCAATGTGGGTATTATATATTCTTCAGTGACACTTGGTTGCCTATACACATAATATTGTTCCACTGTTTCAAGTCAAAATATTGCCAATGAAAACAGGTCTAGAATACAAAGCAGAGGGTTTAATTTTACTGGGAAGAGGGAATGAGGTTGCATACACATTTTAACTTTCTGTATGTGAATACAGGTAGTATGTGGAGCAAGTAAGTGAGAAGGATTTCACCAAAATATAATCCCATATACTCAGTTCTCTGTGTTTAAACAGTAGGCCTAATGAAATTGATATATTGACAATCTCCCAGTCATACGTTATTTAAAGCATCAAAAGCAAAAATAAATCACAAAGCAAATGTGTTTAACTGCACACAATCGTTTTTAAACTGATGAAAAAGGTTTATTTTTGAAGCAGTTTCTATTATTAATCCTCTATCTGTATTATACACTCGTACTTATTGCCCTGAGTATGTACAGATTACATCGATGCTTCACTTCTTAATGCTCAGCCATTAAGCAGCCCTCATTTCCTTTATGATTAACAGCTTCCTTTCAGTGTCAGAATAGGGAAACAGACTATTAATGCAAAGATCCAAAAGCAGACATCATTTTAGTGGAAATCCATTCTAATGAACTCACCACCCATAATAATGTTAAATCCCCAAGATATTCATTAAAAATTCTGCCCATTTGAAAATCTGTGTATTTGGTCAGTTATACAACAAATTTAATGGCAGAAATGAACAGCGTTATATTCGCTGGATGGGGAATGTGTGAGCATTTAAGATACAGCAATTGTTTGGACAATTGTATTACCAAGCCAGTGTAACATTTCAGAGGCTTTAGATGAAATTGTGTATCCATCTGTCCGTCTGTCCATTATTTAATAAAAATAACTAGCAAGAGAATCTATATTCAGTTGGTTCTGATAAATGGTCTCAGTGATTATTTCTGGAATCATTAGAGGTAAAGGTTTGAAATTAGTGTTACAGTACTTTGTAAAATCCTTCCATGACAAAATATTCTCCTTTAGATGAAAGAGGAACAATTTTGTTGACTGTTGGATCTCGTCCACCCCTGAAGCTTTGCCACTGTGGAGTTTCTTTGACCACCTAGGTGTTTCAGACTGGGTCATGAACAAGTGTGGCCCTGGTTACCTCTCTCTTCTTCTTAGAAGGCACATCAGCGAGGTTGAGGAGGTCCTTAAAGTATTCCTTCCGCTGTCCAACAAGGACCTCATTCAAGTTTAGCTCTCAGTCCTCACTCCTATTGAAAACAGTGTTAACCAAGCTATGCTTCCCCTCCCCGGAGCACTGGATGGTTTGCCAGGTTGGCTTTAGGCCCAACCGAGAGGCTCTCTCCTTGATCTGTCCTCTTCCACGCCTGAGTTTTTTGCTTCTGTGTCAGCGCTACGCTTTGCTTAGCGTACCTGCTTGCTGCCTCAGGAGTCCTATTAACCAACCAGGCTTAGTAGGACTCCACCCTCAGCTTGACAACATCCCTCACTCAAGCTCAGACTTCTTCCCATGAAATTCAATGCCACCAGAGCCGAATTAAGCAACTATAAATCAGTTTGCCAAGGCCTCCACCTCTAACTAATCCCCAGTCCTCATTGTATCGGTTCCTTGTGGTTCACCCTTCAGGTGTCTTCTTTTAAGTCCCTGACAACTTAACTTTTAGGATAATCTGAGTTCTGAAAACCCTCCACCAAACACAAAACACAACACTATACCTGGATTTTCCGGTCTGTCTAAAGCTCACTGTTCTGTTGCTTCGTGGACAGCTCTATTGATTATTAACCCATTCCACGATCTGAAATTGTTTTAGGGGCACCTGGCCAGTAGTGCTATATGATGAAACTTTGTTTTCTTCCGACTTCTAGATTATAGCTTTGATTGTAATCACTGGAAATTTCTTTAGGACAACACTATTAGTATAGCTTGTAGCAGCAACCCTTTTTAGCGAACATCTCAATACTCTCAAAAAAAAGGGTACAGTAGGAGTACATTTCATTTTTTTTAAGATAAGATAAGATAAGATAATCCTTTATTTGTCCCACAGTGGGGAAATTGCAGTGTTGCATCATAGTGAACAGAACAGTGGGAAAAGAGAGTCAAAAATGTAAAAGATATTAAGTATGTACAGAGAATAAGAAATATCAAAAAATTACGTATATAATAAAAAATATCAAGATATTACGTATATACAGACAACACCATCACACTCAGTG
>JAUZNJ010040423.1:0-34446 GCA_034780135.1 Jordanella pulchra | reverse complement strand
GCCAAACTTACCCAGAGCTATGGCTCTGGGTAAGTTTGGCCACTGGGTAGTTTATCTTGTAAAATCCATTAGTTTGGCATTTAAACTAAATTGGTGAAACATAAACAATCTGAACAGAATTTGTCTGTTGGCTTTATCCCTCAATAGTCATTCAGAAACTGAGTAGATACGATATCTGGATATTGATCTGTTTTTTTCTATCTTCATAACAAATCCTATCTAGGTTTAGCCCAGCAGTCAGAACGTAAGGAACACTCTCACATTTGGACATAAAAGCCCATTTTGTTGTATTCCACAGGAGTCCACAGTGGGATTATAGAGCAGAGAACAAAATCAAACACATTGGCTGCAGCTGTCATAACAACTCTTCTCGTGTATAATATATGTAAATATGCTTTGTAACTGGCATCACTAACATATATGTCCTTCTCACTGAGGGAAGTCCTCCCCTTTTTTTCTCTCAAATGTATAGTCAATCTCCAGGTCATGTTCACAGTTGTATTCAGCAGAAAAAACGACCCTAAACACAGCTTGTCAAAGCGGTGGGTGGATTCATATGTGCAGCGTAATACAAGCAGAAGGAGATATGGAAGCCAAGCCAAGGATCCTGTGTTCTGCTTTGTACCACCTTGAAGCCTTGCTGTCTCGTTTGTAATCGCTCCTTTGGCAGGACATGATCAAACATATTCAAATGCTTACATTTACCAGAGCTTCTACTGCATCTTATTACCCTAGTACGCCTCTGTGCAACCTTGAAATAATTTTAAAATTCACAGGGAGGGACCTGTGTTATAAAATAGGATTTGCACCATTTCATTTTTGCTTTGCAAGTAGTTCTTTTTTTTTGAAAATTGCTGCAGACCTTTAAAGTCATAGTTCTTGAAAGTTTGCAGGCGTGCTTTTAAGAACAAAGGCATAGTATTGGTGTAGAATAGCCTCTGGTTGTAAGAGGTAACGGTGTGAATGACAACCTCCAAAGAGGTGTTGAAAAGCTTGTACATTATTAAAGGCAGCAGAAAAGCATGAGGGAAGTTAAGGATGTCTCAGTGCAGACTGGCCAACTAAAAATCTACTCATTTTTTTGCCGTTGTATTTCCTAGGGAAAAAAAAAACTCATCCATGTATTCTTTACCAAAGCATCTTTGTAACCAAAACATTTTACATTTTGAGAGATTTCATGACGATGTTCAGCTACTATGAAGGATCCACAATGTCTTATGATATATATAAAGTCAATGTTTGGCAACAACTAGTGCTGAATTGTAAACGACTTGAATTTTGTAATTCAATCCAAACGTTGTATTTTTTCATTACTTTTTTTTTTTTTTTTAAACTAAGGTTAAACTCAAGACAGTTAATTAAGTTGAACACGTGCTGCAAGGAGTGATATATACTGTATTAAATATAACCTGTGTCATTTGAAGGAATTTTGTGCAATAATTTCTCATTTTTTCTGACCTACTGATTTCTTAGGTGACAAATCATCACACAGGGGCCTATTTCTTCAGTAAGGAAAGACAAGAGAACATACTATTCAGGAAGGTGTATTAACACAAGGCTAAACAAAATAACTGTCACCTTATAAATCTCTCTGGTTTGATGTTTTTTGGTCAAACCTAAATGTTTTAGATCATCATATAAAATGCAATACAAGAGAAAGTTGATGAGAGTAAATACAGCTGCATTGATAGTCAGGTCTGCATGATTTCTTCCAGGTTACAGTGGAAGTTTGAACAGCATGGTTGAGGTCAAACCAGACTTAGGTCCAGAAAAAAAAACAACCTTTATTTACCGTTTGTAAAGAAAATCTACTTTCTAAATATGTTTTTACTTTTATTAACTATTTAAGAATCATTACATTTGTTTTGTATAAAAATACTAACTTATAGCTTATTACGCTATTATATTCCTACCAAATAAAGAACCTTTAAGGAAACTGTGACAAATAGAGCAGAGGAAAAGATACCAAACCTCTCCAAAGTATGTGTGTAGAAGGAAAGCTGACTTTAATGTCTCTCAGAACCATATGCACTTCATTGTCCACATGTAGACCTTTTTCTAAGTACTGTTTTGAGCATCTTTGGAGTTAAAAAGTAAATAACACAAACAGGTTGATCCAAAAGGAAGCAGGTATATCTGAGGCAACCTGTCAATCTAGGAGGGCTGATATAGACAGAGCAAGAACCTCTGAGTTCAGTGATAAATTCATTTTGTTTGTCATCTTAATGTGACATGTTTAATTTTCTAAAGCCACCATAGCGCCCCCTGGTGGCCCTCACTAACAAATCTAAGCAGCTGTGGTTTCGAAATGAATTAACTTTCTGCCCCCTTTAAAAACAAACTCTGACACCAACGAAGGCAAGTGATGTCCTCTAAAATTTGATTTGTATTTAAAATCATTTTATCATCTAAATTGAGAGTGAAGAAAATGTAGAAACAGAAGCAACAAATATCAAATAAAACTACACAGGCAGGTTTGTGTGATTTTCTTTATTCTCTTGACAAACGCAAGTTTTAAACAATTACAGCATCATCCTTCACAGTTTATATTTAACCATCAGGTGTAGACTTTACACAATACTCTAAATAAACACTTTACATGCAAATCTAAACGTTATGACAGTATTGAAGGCTGGAAACAATTTAGTCAGAAAATAAGGAAAAATGTGCTGCTCTACGTTATTAATAATTTAAGTGTAAAAAAAGACAAAAAAGTAAAAGATCTGAGTTATTGTTTGGGTCTAAAAGTTGCTTTCATCCCGTGTCCTTAACATGCAAGGCCAGATATCACAGACTAAACATACCAAAAACCAATGCCCAAACATATCAATCTATATACAAGAATACAGTTATATAACATTATTATTATTAGACATCAGCTGGTGCTATCACTATAAAAGGTTGCTGGTGATATGAAGTGAAAGGCACACAAAGGTGGACATGTCAAGGTGTGACTGCTATTTTCTATTTACATATAAATAAAATCTGGTTCTGGAATGATTAAAAGCTTTTTATTGTGCTTCTGGTGCCAAATTACTTCATTGTTGTGATACGGCTGCATTAAATCTGTGCAAATAGTCGGATATGGTAGACATGAACACAAGAAAAACTGAACTTTGAAACATTTTTAAAACATCTGTCAGCAGTTCATCAGTCTCTCTGTAGCGACAAAGTATATAAAGTATACTCTGTATCAGAAGGTAACAGACTCAGCCTCTGTCTCACGGTGAATAATAAAGTGCTGCTAAAAGGATAACCTTCCTCAAACAAATGCACTGAAAGAGAGGACAGGGTTTCTCACAAGGGATACAGCAGTGATAAAGACAGCGACTTTTTGCAGCAAAGGCAAACTGGGTTCGGTAAATTTCGTCACCCACATCTGTGCAGAGTAAAGACACGACAAGAAAAACAGAAAACGGAAACGTTCTGCAAGATTCAGCACTGATGCCAAACAGTAACAAGCATCTAGGCTGCAGGACTCAAAACGAGCACATTCAGGGTAACAAAAATCCTCTCGGTCAGTTTGGTCCACATTACTTCTGTCGCTGAGAAACGGCGTGCAGCTCCAGACTGTTCGAAAAGCTTGGCTTTCTAAGGCATCACTTAAACAACGTAGGAGTTTAAGCGAAAGCTTTTCAGTCTGGATCAGGCCAGCCTCACCTGAAACATTTACAGTGATGGTTGAGGTGCAACAAACGATTCAGACACTTACATCTAAGAATGACCAACTTTTGGTTTTAAGGCAGCTGACTGTAGATAACTAATTAGTTTATGGTTAAGAAAAAAAAGCTCATCTTTAACATTTTATTCCAGTGTTAGGGCATTTTTAGCTTGTTTTAACTAAAAATGTCATTAACTAAAAAAAATATTCTAGAAATTACTGAGAAATAAGTTCATATTTAAAAATAAATGTAATTTTAGATATGAAATGTCTCTATAACCAAAACCAAATTTGATAACTAAACAAGTTAGTTCAAGAAAGGCATTTAACAACTGGTCAGCGGTTTTCTTAAAATCAGTAACTGAATGGGATTTCCTTTAAAGGGCCTGTATCATGCAAAAAAAAAAACTCTTTACATTTTTAACTATGCTTTCATGCTTTTCTTTTATCAAAGGAATCTCTTGATTTTTCTTTTAGTAATCCTGAGTAATTCTGCTCACTAACCAGCAGCCCCTCATTGTCCTGCAACAACCAGTGACCAGGACTCGGCCTATGAAGAGCTGTCTTGGAATTTTGTTTTTCCATGAGGTCAAACACTTTATTCAGTCTTCCTAAAATTAAAAAAGGCTAATCACCAAAAGTGGTACGAAACACAGCGATGCCACGTGATGAAGGCGGGTGTTACTTGGAAGAGAGCACCTAATAATTCATAACAAATGAAAACTCTGCAGTGCCTAAGACACTATTTCATTGCATTTATGCCTAGAATGGACTTTGAAAGGGTTAAAAACAAGCTTCATGTAGGACCTTTAAATGTAACATTGGGCCCCTTCTGTAAGGGGACAGCCCAACCCGGCGGAGGGACACAGTAGCACAACAGTAATGGAGTCAACAGAAATACAGTATAGTTGATAAAAAAGGGAATCTTTGCACAGTGAACCTCATTTACAGCTTTAGCACTCTAACCAGACGACATACTGTAAAAAGCACGAAAACACCAGAGCAGTAAAGTTCATACGGTCAAATACTTACAGAAAAATAGGTACTGAAAGGTGGTGGAGTGATGTTGATCCATCTTTTCTTTCTTGAAATCCTCCTGATCTCTCTTCAGCTAACCCCCACCCCCACTCCCCAGCAGGGCGCCTCTGTCGTCAAGGTTTTGTTTTGTTTAAGAGCAAAGCAGTAGAAGATGTTGCTCTGGAGATAATGTCCGAAAAGGGATGACAAGAGTTTAAATTAGTTCTACCAGCAGATGCGTCTACTTCTAAAAAGCAGACCCTCCTGGCTCACGCTCGGCCTGCGAAAGAAGAAAGAGTCTGTCTAAAAAGTTTACAGATGTCGACTCAGAGCTGAGAGTCCGCTCCCAGGCTGTTCAGCTCCTCTGGGGAGTGCTTTAATGCCCCCCCTCCGGCCGTCTGACGGAAGCCTGCAGCGATGTCATCAAACGTCCGGCCCCTGGTCTCTGGTACTTTGAAGTAGGTGAAGATGAAGAACATGAGCAGCAGGATGGTAAAGATGACAAACACGTAGGGACCACAGAGTTCCTGTGAAGACATGCAAAGAGAAAGAGAGTTAGTCCATGACAATGTGTTCACGTTCCCTTTCTTCAATGTCGAGAAAACAGAATCTAGGACTCTAAACTACTTGTCATGCTTGCAAAAACACAAGTAGAAAATAATATTTTTTGATTACAACATGTGTGAGTCTGTGAAAATGCATCACTGTAAAAAAAAGTACAAACACGCTCATTTTGCTCATATTTAGGTAAGATTTCAGAACATATTTAAATCAGCTGTCGAAGAAAAGAGCAAAGCAAAAATGACCCATTTAAGTCTGTCTCATGTTTCTATAAACCTTCCACCATTCTATACCTTTTATGACAAATCTTCCTTTTATTTTTAATTCCCACTGCAGCAAACTGCATTTATAAATATTTTTTTTCATCTATTTGCTAAAGCTGATGTTGGATTCCTTAACTACAATTTACATTGAACCACATTTACTTTAAAAAGTACTTTTTTGCATAAAAAGCAGATGTTTCAACAGTTAGAAGCTACTAATGTGCATTTAAAAAACCTCAACTGCAGTTCTGAATCTGTCCACAAGAGGTCAAACTCAGTTTATCTTGTGATTTTTTTTCCCCAACTCACCTCTATATACTGGAAGCTCATTGCTATTATAAAGTTGGCCAACCAGTTGGAGAAACCAGCTACAGCCATGGCCGATGGCCTGGGTCCCTGTGAGAACAACTCAGCCACGATAAACCAGGGGATGGGACCTGGTCCCATCTCAAAGAAGGCAACAAAGGCAAATATGGCCACGATGCTCAAATACGACATCCACTTGAGTTGCTCCTAAAATAAATATATAAAATAGAAGGAAGATGAAACATATGAATGATTACTTAAAATCAAGATTTAGTGTTTCTTAGAGGTGAACCTACCAGCAGAGCCAAGGCGATGGTCATCAGGACGGCAGATCCAGCCATGCCCATCAGTCCCAGGAGATGCAGAGATCTGCGTCCTGCACGCTCCACAACAAACAGCTGAAAAACAACACAGATTAGATGATAAAAAAAACTATACATAACAGAGCTTGGATGGCTTCACTGACTCTTAATTCTGGCTTAAAGTAACGACCTTAGCCGAGTTAATCCATTCAAATTCAATCAAATTTAACGCTTGACTGAAACATAACAGAACCCTGTATGAACTAATGATGAGTTCGTTTGGCAAATCTTATCCAAACAAGCTGTCTAATTAACAGAATGGGGCTGTTAGTCCAAACTTTTATGTAGTAGATTTAATCAACCAACGTAACGTAAAACAAGAAGATTTATTAAAAAACATTTAGCAGATAAAAAAGAGCAATGCAAAAATCAAATTAGAAAAACTTAAACTTATTTCATCTTAAAAGAAGGCAATACAGCTGTTAGTATATTAAAAAAATATCAAAAACTGCGTACAATGAATCTTTTTCATTATATTTTCATAGATGGGTTTATGTCTCTGCACATTTTTTGGATCTTATTAAAGTCACCTTCAGAAATAAAAATCCAGATTTTATCAAACGTTCTTTTTATTCTTACACATTTTTAGCAGAAATAATAATTCCCATTTGTTCTGTACTTACAGAAACCACAGTGAAGGCGGTGTTTACAACACCAGCTCCGATGGTGGCATAAACGGGCTGCGCCACTCCGGCTTTTTCAAAGATCCGTGTGGAGAAATAGAACACCTGAAACGGAAAACGCGTGCGCCATGTCAGGGACCGCGGGACTGTCGAACGCTTAAAATCTCTGAAATATATATAGAGAGATGTGAACTCACAGCGTTAATTCCAGAGAGCTGCTGGGAAAGCTGTAGGATGATGGAGATAATGATGGGCTGGCGATAGAGCGGAGAGCGGAAGAGTTCCAAGATGGTCACTTTCTTCTCTCGCATCATCTGCCGACTCTCCTCCTTCATCTCCTGCATGTCGGCGCTCACATCTGTTGTTCCTCGGAGCTTCTTCAGGACTAAAATTAATAAGAAGAAAAATGTGTTGTAAATGAATCCAGGTTATTCTGTGTTATTTTACATGTTTTAAATCACTTTAAAGCTTTCAAGCATAAACCTACTTATAACGGCCGAAATGTATGAAGATTTTTATTATATATTTTTGTGCTACTCACCTGTTTTGGCTTTATTCTCCTCGTTCTTGTTGATGAGCAGAAAACGGGGGCTCTCAGGGCACAGCGGCAGCAGGGCGGTCTGTATGACAGCAGGGATGAAGAGGAAGCCCAGCAAGAGCGGCCAAAGGTCGTCGTTACCCATGATCATCTCTAATCCAAATATCTGAAACCCAAGCAGAGCACAATGAATCAAAGCCAACGATTGTTGATGAAATGTGGTGTAGGAGCGTCTTCTAACCACCGACCTGTGAGATGAGGATGCCCACCACGATGCCCAGCTGGTGCAGGGTTCCCAAGGCGCCTCGCAGGGCTGTTGGAGAGATTTCCCCGACATACATCGGTACAAAACCAGTGGAGAGGCCGGAATAGAGGCCGACTACAAAACGGCCAATGATGAGCATCTCCCAGGATTTGGCCATCTTTGAAAAACCGATCAGAGCAGCTGAGATGAAGGCTAAAATATTGGCTAGGAGCATGGAGTTCCTCCTGTTGAATCCGCAGAACCAAAAACAGCAGAAATCAGTTTTGTTTAAAGCCCAGAGGTCATCTTTTGTTTAGTGATCAACGCTGAGATGCTTTCTGCTCCCTGCTGTTATTTTAATTTCTCGGAAAGATTTTGTTTATTTAGTTTACCTTCCCAAGCGGTTGACAAAGAATCCGACAGAGAAGGAACTAAAGATGCCTCCGACAGAGAACATGGCGACAGCGACGGCCCAGATAGCTGTGAGGGTGTCTTTGGTGATGGGTTCGTTGTAGCGCTCCATATACGTCTCATTGATGAATTTCTCAATGATCTAGTCAAAACGAAGACATGATTTGTTTAACTGTGTGAATATGTTTTACTGACACAGGCGAGCACACGTTTTAAAGTTACATAATCAAATCGAGCACAGCTTCAATCTGGGAGTTCATCAGGGTTGCATAAGGGGCTGAGAGTCCGATCATGTGCTCAGTGTTTGGCTCCTTCTTAAACCCAAACACAGATGTTGGCAGAGAGGCGACCAGCTGGGGGCAGCACTAACTAATCCGTATAACCACCACCGCCTCCTAAACCAGGAAGTTAACCAGTCAGTAAAGAGTGTCAGGTTCCTCCTCCCTTCCCCCACCGTGACAGAGTTTCCATCACTAACCACCGTGTCAACAAACACACCCATGAGCAGCAATAGCAGCGTCTATTCAGGGGTGACATCTCTCAGACTCAGAGAGACTCTAAAGGTCACCTAGTCTGAATGTCAGCACTTCTTCTTGCTGCTTCTCTGTCATGTGTCTCCTGAACAGAGATCTTAATGTACTGGAAGCTGAGGAGAAGCAAGAGGAATTAGAAAGTCAGCAGTGTCCTGGCGGCATTTTCTTAAAGAGTGTGGCAATCACTTCTGGAGGGTTTTCCTTAGGTGGAGACACACATGTAGAGCTGTTACACTACGATCCCACAGATTGTGTCATTTCCACTATCACCTTACGCTCACAAGACCTCGCTGAATCATATCACAAGTAACGCTATCAGACACTGCAGCGTGCCCACGACCTTCACCTAAGCACGTCTACACTTTAAAAGTGGCTGTATTTAGAGGAGCACTTCTCTGGCTCTGATAATGTGAAAAAGCTGCACAGAAAATATTTGGCTTTTCTAAGCTGAGAAATATTTCAACCAGTTTTTGGGTTTTTACTATTATATATTCCAAGTACTTCTGTCTGACCTTTATTGTTTAATATGTGCTATAAAATCTGTTTTGGGGCTCTTGGGTGCAGGAGTAAAAAGGGATTTTTTTTAAACAACTTATTTTGTACTTGATGTATTTTTTTACTTATCTTTAATGTATTTGATTTTAATTTAAGTACAAATAAACTTCAGCTTAAAGTCTATTTATTTTACTTCTCTCTGCTTAAATGGAACAACTTACTGTAAACCATTTAGACTGTATTAGTTTTTGTTGTTTTTAATGCTACAATAGTATATTTAGATGTTATTATAGGTGTATTTAAATGTTTTTACTTTGAACTTTAATTTAATAAATAGCAAATTTTAATTATAATGAATTAAAATTATAATTATATTATATATTATAATTATAATGAAACTTGAACCTAAATGGATTATTTATTATGCACTTAAATTTACATACATGCACAGACTACACAACTCTGATAGTTAACAGAAATGTAAAAACATACTTTATAAAACATAAATAATGTATTTTATTTACATTTTTACTTTTATTTGCACTGAACTCCTTATAAATCAAAATACACTTTAATTTTCCAAAATATTTCCATAAAAGAATAAAGCAATGAGCTAAAAGTGAAGTAGCTGAAATGAAACAATGAAAAAAATGTGAATTCACATGATGAAGATGAAAAAATGATAACAAATATAACACAAATCTCAATTTAAACAAAAAGGACCACGTATTAATAAATCAAACTAAACTTTAGTTGGTTCAAGTAAAAGCTTCTGAGAAGAAAAAGGTTTAAAAATATACTATTTTCAGTGCCGAACAACCTGAATTATTTCAAATCAAGACCCGTTAATCCCTAAAAAGAAGCAGAAACTGGCTTCTATCTCGTTGGTTATGGTGATGTTATTTCATGTGCTGATATAGTGAGATAAGAACAATATGGCCTTTTACAAACTTGGCCTTCAAGAAGACTTTGAAAAGCAGCACATTTCGTCTTTTCACAGTCTTTTCTCATCACAGTTTGAGGCAGCAGCTGAATGACTGAAAGGTTGTTTCTAAGCACATAATTAGAAATAAACGCTGTTGACTCATTCTGTGGACTCGTTGAAGCTGAGTGCGGAGCTTCAGGGGTAAAACATTTAAACCAACAATAAGTCATTTTTCAACCTTCATAAAATATTTTCACAACTTTTGTGATTATACATCAACCAGTTGGATGACACCGCACCAAGAGGGTGGCAGGAATCCTGCCACACAACACAAATACAAATGTGTAGACTGCTTTACAGCATACTTCACTTCCCCCAAAGGTTATAAAGTCGATCCAACCTTCCTTCTAGGATCTACACTTGTGTTTACAGTGAAATTATTAAACATAACATTATTTTTATCTGTTTCAAGGCTCTAAGTTCAATCTAACAACAAGCAACAGGGAGATCAGGATTTTACCACACTATGGTCGTCATGGGAAATGCGGCCTTTCTTCAAGCAAAACAATACAGCTTTTGTCCACTGGGGGGAGCCAACATCAACCAAGACTGAAAGTTCTTTTTATTTGTGCAAACGGTGGCGTTTCAGTTAATGTTGCTTTTGCTCCTAACTTAAGCTAAGGTTGGACACTAAGAAAAACCTTTATCAAACGGATTCTGTCAAGAAGAAAACAGTGGAAGTTACTTTGGGTTCAGAGCTGCACAAGTAAAGTGAGGAGGACAGAACAGTACAGTCTGAACAAGGTCCTTGAAGGAGTGAATCTAATCAGGGACAAGGCCTGCTTTCAGCAGCAGCATCGCTGCAGCGTTTATCAAAAACAGGAACGGAGGAGGAGAAAAAAACGACATGCTGCATGTGGGCTGGGTAAGAATTAAGCATAAGAGAGCATTATATTAGCATTTTGATAACGAAAAGCGTAACTTTCTTCTTCAGAGTAAGTGACCTCGCCCAGACCAGAGAGGGTGTGCGTGCAAAAAAAAAGAAGGAGGACTGGTTTACACTAGGCCAGACATACGGCTCTGCTGACACCAACAAGCAAGAAATGTTATATCTGAGCCTGGAGGCAAACTGCTTACATTTATTGAACCAAAAAAAACAATACAAAGAAGAGGCTGTGCTTTGAGGTGCAAAACAAAAGCATGTCAAGTATGAAGGGCCTTTATGAAAAGGAATTAAGAGCTGCAAAATGGTTGATGAATGCATGCCAATATTTCCTCATTTTGTTCATATTTAACCCAATTTTCGGCTTTTTATTGTTGGTTAAAAATTACAATCCAAAGTAGTAACCACTAAAATGTTTATTACTGTACTACTGACTGGATTAAACCGGATGGCAGGTTGTGCTTTAATTCTCTGCTTTGAATATTTAGTTCTTGTTTTCTCTGTTTTCGTCCTTTTTCAGGTTAGACCACTGAGGTCTGCAACTTTTCGTACCTGAGTCCAGCTAAGTAAAAATCATTTAGAGACACAAATTATTACATGACCTTTCCATAAAACACAAGCTATTATTTTTGTTAAACATCTGCCACAGGAAATCTGTATCCATCTTGAACAACCAACAGTTTATTTGTATTTCTAGCTTTTAGAATAATGAAAACATAAAACAATTCATCCAAGAGAAATCATGGGGTTTTGTTCTATAAGGTATCATTTGGTGTAAAAAAACAACAACAGTAAAACAAATAATTTACATCTAATTTTATTAAAAGTAAAATAGTTCTATAACCGTATCTCTGATGTTTTTAATTTCATTTTGTTGTGAAAATTCAATTCAAATATTCTTTGTAAAATCCACTAAAGCTTTTAGGACTGGTATTTGTACATTAGTTATTCTTTGTTTTATTGTAGAGGGATCAAAGAGCCACATACAGCTCTGGACTAAAGTCCAGTGTTTTTCTTTCTATGGTTGTTTTGTGCGAGCGGATTGAATTCAATAAGTTTACGCAGGTGTGTAGCTGCCGGGTGTGTTGGGACCAACGCATAGGGACCAGACAATAGGGCTTTAAACATGATGAAATGTAGACATTCCAAAGGAAATTAGTCTCTTGTTTCCTAAGACTCACATTAAAAACTGTTCCTTGGGGGAGAGAAAAGATATTTTTCATTATTTTATTTGATTACAAGTGTTTACGGTAGCGACTCCAGTCACGCTAAACAGAATACATCCTTTTTTGGGCACAGAAACTCTGGTAATAAAGTCCTTGGATCTGTCAGGACAGAACTGAGCTATTATTAACTTCTCTCTTTACCCAAACGTTCCCTTTTCTGTCCTAAACCTCCATTCATGTAATTGAGCAAACGGTCAACTCTCTTCCTGGCAGACTCAGTGTCCAGCTCACCTTCTGCGGGGCATTGATGACACCTGTGTTGTATCCAAACTGCAGGGAGCCAAACACAGCAGTTCCAACGCTCATCAACAACGGGAACGTTATTTGCTGCAAAACAAAACACAAAGTAAAGGTTTTATGATTAGTGAAACTAGTTCATCCAGTTACCAAATGTTTATTGGCAGGCAGAGTCAACAGTCATTATTCCAAATAATGAAGGTAGAAATAGTATCAGTTTGCTTAACTAGGTTAAAAATATATTGAAGATTTAGTTTATGAATGAAAATATAACAGAGAAAAGTAGTTTAAAGATAATAGATAACAGACCATTTTGAGGATCTATGATTGAAAGTGAAACATCAAAAAACCAATAAAAATGTACAAAGAGTCCTTTCAAAAAACTTAGAACTTTTTAATTTCCTTTTTTTTTCCAGCTGGATGATATTAACAGGAAATGCATATTTCCAGCCCCTTAATACCAAATATTCAGAGACTCAGGCAACGGAAAGCTTGTAATGCGAAATGTTTTGGTCACATTTGAGAATGGTAAGATTTTGTGCACTTATCTGTGTTTAGTGGTAGTAGTTATTTTCAATTATTCAATTCATAGTTAACTTCCAAATAATAAAGATAAATCTTTTCATCCACATCGATAAAGAACAAAAAGAAATTGTAAAATAAAAAAAGTAAGAACCTTTTATTAGTTGTTTTAACCGCGTGGTATATTTCTGCCAAATAAATTAATTAATAAATACATTTTTCTTGTGGCTTTTAACGGGTTGGACGTATTTCCCAAAAGCTGAGGGTTTTTTTTCTTTTAGGATGAAGCCAAACTGTACTAAACCTCTTTCAGGCAGCTGACAGACAGTGTGCAGCAAAAGGTAAAGAGAGCTTTGAAGACTCCAGCATAATCTTTGGTGTTTTATCGCAAAAAAGCTATAAACTATTCAAAGTTTGGAGGTTTTTACTTCTCACAGCTTGATACCGATAACCACCTCATCCACAGCTACCATGACATGTGGTCTCTATGTATTGGTTTTTACTTTTCAACTATTTTTTATCCTCACTGTCTCTGACCTTTGGACAGGGCTTTGACTTTCATCCAGGAAAGCCTGTCTGATGAAAAAGGTCCAGGTTTGAGCCAGGTCTACTGATTATGTGATTAAGGAGCTCATTTTGGATTCAAGTTCAGCAGAGGCTCATGGATTAGGAAAAATCCTCATACCAAGAAGTAAATAAAGCAACGTGTGGTTTGTCACAGTCATCTTTAATAACCTCTTACAAGGAAACAATAAAAACCACTTAATTGAGTTTCCAAAAAAACTCTTCATATATTCGAACTTTGCCTCAATTAACGTTTTACTATGTTTCAGAACCTTAAAATCTTCCACCTGTTGCTGTTGACTGTGAGTCAGACGGTGGAAAAAAGGCTGTCTGACTTTTGTTTTGCTGAAATAAATACAAATCCAGCTGTTTGGGAAAAAAAAACAACTAAATGAGCACCACGTATCACTGTTATCATAGTGACTATTCTATAACTGCATACAACAAGCGTTCTGTTCAGCCGCGGGATGCAGGCTTGCTGCCTGATCCGATTACTGACCACCACTGAACCAGCTGATATCAGCCTGTTACACCGATGTTCCTTATAAAAGAGCAGAACAACAGAAAAAAAAACATTCTGCTACAAATCCATGGAAATTATCATTAGATGTAGTGTTTTTTTCTGTTTTTATCCTACCTGATATTATCACTTGATCATTACAATTAGAATAACCTTGATTTTTTTGTGGCACAGTAAGTGTTGCTGTTTGCTTTTGTTTTTTATATATTATTTTATAGTAATATTACTAACTAACTTTGAGGTTGCCTAGTGTGGGACTGTTAATGTTTATACGGTTTGTTTCTGTGATTTATGTTGCTTACTAACCACATGCCTAGATGTCAGCTTAGAGCGTTTTTACACCTAACAAGACATAACTCACTGTGAAGCAGAAGCCAAGTTTGATGATAAAAAAAAAACAAAAAACAGTCCCATAAGCTATAAATATTGAGGCGCTAAAGTCCAAGAGGCGGTTTATTCATTGTCACATGCGTCTGAGGTATATAAAACAACTTTTGTGACATCTGCCTTTAAAAGTTTGGAAACCATGACTGCAAGAATGCTCTGCATTCAAAGATGACTAAGCTGGTTTTACGGGACCAAAACCTGGCCAAGAAAATATTCCTCACACCATTACTGTTCAATGTGTCACTGTGGTGAGGCCAATCTCCTCAGCAGGAGCCTAGAATCACCATTGATGGTTAGTTTTTTTTGCAGCCAGCACTTTTGTTGAGACCATGTCCACCCCATGGGCTGGGGCAGTCTCCCCTACTTGCAGCCCAATTATTCAAAACCACTAAAGTGCCATTTGAGAGTCAAAAGGCATGCTAAAGTACCCCCTTGGGTGACAAAAGATGTGCTAAACAACTGCCAAACTGCCCTTTGGAGCCAAAATGCTATCTTGAGTGCCCCCCTTGGGAGCCAGACACATACTAAAGCTCTAACAAATCATAGCTCTGTTTTTACCTTAAACCTGGAGATGCACTGATATTAAGTTTTAATATTGGCCCAGTTTAACTGAAAGAATCAATAACAACATGTAAAAAAGGAACAATAAAGGATGATGCTGATATTAAACCTGCTACATCTCTTATTCCTACATTAGACATGTTGAGTCTATTAAGGTAAAAAACACAAACTGAGAAAAAAAAAACTTCAATGGTACTTTAGATGTTTCCTTTCTTGTATCATTTAGAAAAAGGATTGAGGCACTTTATGTTTAATCTTGTTAACAATCAGCTTTATGTTTAGCAAAGCTAAAGTAGTCTACTGAGCTAAAAACAAACCTGACCGTAGTCTATCAACAGTTTCCGGAAGAAAAGTTGATTTCCCCACATTAAGATGTTGATATGTTCACAAACAGATGTTCCCTTAGGTTCTTCTGAAATCTCCTTCATGACAACAATGTGTGTATTTTATATAAAATGTTATACAACCAACAATGTTTGCTTAAAGTAACCTCTTATCTTTTCATTCAAAGCATCCATGAGAAACGATTATTGAAGATGAGGTGCTCTGTGCTTCTCGGAGACATTATGAAAGTGCTTTCTGCTTCTTTCAAATACGACAGAGGTTCTGGTAGTTATGAAGCTGCTCTTTTCTCCCCAGGAATGAATAAAAAGTAAACCTGCGTGTGGGTTTATTTCAGAGACCATCACTGCAGACCTGTTTCCTATAAACGCCGCTTACAGACCCAATCTTACTTCCTGAGCCAATAGGATCTCGTCTTTTTCAGGTCATCGGGTTTGTAACACTTCAGAGATATATATATATATATATATATATATAGATATATATATATATATGTGTTAACATACACAGACTCTATTTAGCCGTCTGGGGCTTGAAGTAAATGAGGAAACCTACAGATAAACTCTGAACAAGAACTACAGGAGCTTTCGGCGAGCTACCAGCTGCTTTTTACTGTCAACAATGAAATCCTGTTGGCGCCTCTGGGAAAAGTCAGCGGGACAGTCTATTTAAATCTCACTTTGGGGAATAGATGTATTTGTCTACCCAGAAACACAAAACAAAGAAAAAATCCTTCAATGTGGATGTTTGAATTCAGCTTCAAACAGCTCTAACCTAAAACTGCACCACTGGATATATGTCTGTGAAACACAGGAGAAACTTTTTTAAAAGACACTTCTGAAAATAGTTCAAACAGAGAGAGAGAGAGTTAAGCCATGATTTTAAAACCCTCCTTCTCAACAGCAAAAGGGTAGATATTTTATTCTTCCTGGAACTCATAAAGAGCACCAACATACTTCACTTCCTTACCAGAAAAACACACCCATTAAAACTATTTTACTATGGAAGTGATGAAACCACCTCCCCCCTCCTCGTGGCCAGTCCCTCTTTCCTTAGCTTTGCCTCTCAGACATTTGTGACGTCCCCAGCGTGTGTAAATGCATCAGGAGCTTTATTCAGATGTGTTTACATTCCAAAACAAGTGGTTTTTAAAGGCCTGGCCAAACATACAAGAGTAAGATTTTGAATAAAGTTTTATTAAAGCCTTCCCTGGATCCTTGCATGCAAATGTTTCCTGTTTGCATGTGTAGGATTAGCCAGAACATGACTCTGCAACCAGGTCATTTCTGTCCATTAATGGCTGCAACAAGCGAACCAGAGCTTCTCAAGACTTTAGGGTTAAAGACTGAGAGCATGTTAGCAAAATAAATCTAGTGAAACTGATGAGCAGAAATGGCAGAGCTGAGGAACCAGCCATGCCAATCCATTCTTTATTCACCTAGACCCCACTGAATCGTCTTCAGCTGATGAAATAAAACTTTAGCAGGAAATGAAGCAGAGCAGCAGCCCCAAATATGGACATGTGCAACCACAACCACTGATATAAACCAGCTTTCTTACTGTCAATGATTCAGCTCAGAGAAGCCAGTCTGGATGTTCATGCACAAAGATCTTGTTGTACATAGAAAATCATTTTCTCCTATTCAGTGATTCTTAGTGCAGCTCTATATTTCTCTCTATCCTGAGAGACAGACAAGACCAAAGAAGGGAAATGCAGCCCAGGCTGTGAGAAGCAAAGCCAGCTCAGTCGGAGGTGACGTCAGTTCAAGTTAATCTAGTCAAGAAAATTAGGGTTTAGCCACAAAAGAAGACGAAAACAGAAAACCAACAGATGTTTTGACAGTCTTTTAAGCTGCACCTGAAAATATTAACTTGCATGCATGTGAAAAAAACAAACTATATTATATATATTATACGTTCATATTTTGTAATTTAGCTATAAAGTAGCAACTAATAAAGCAAAAAAAGCAGCATCTCCATAAAGAAGAGTATAGATGCTTTATTGAAGAAGCAGTGATGTCAAATCTGATGTAACAGAAGAAAAAAAGGTGTTTAACTTTGATTTTAACATTCATGTTTCATATGAAGCAAAGCGCTGTTATTTAGTGGCAGCCGTGAAGTCATTCGGCTAATCAAAGGAAAAAAAAAAGTTTGGCTCAACTTCAAAACTGTCGCGATGTAAAGTGGGTCACTTGAAAAGAGGGCGTTTTAAGTAGGCTGGATTTTAAAAAGCCAAAAATGTCGTTAGTTATAAATAACTAGGTGTAACTGGGTTACAAATATACAGATCACTATTTCACTCAAATTCAAAAACAACAAGAGTTTCAAATTTGCTGTTTGATCCAAAAAATGTCCACCACTTTCCAAATGCCCTTGAAGATGTCCCCAAAACTAAACTATAAAGCAACACTTAATATTCAAACTAAAAATGTACTTTCATAAATTTGGAAACAGGAATTTAAAGAGTTAAACAAAACCCCAAATCAAGCAAACAGTTGATAACTAATTAGTCACAGTCTGCTCTGGAACAGATTTTTGATGTGACTCATCTTAGCCATTCACCAGGATTTCCCCAGAAATACAGAAACAAATAAAATACTCAAAATAAAGGTAGATTAAGTGAGAAATGTGTCATTTCAGTTCCCTTTTACCAGTCTGCTCCAGATCGGCAGTCCTGGGCTACATTACAACATCGCCTCTCTCAGCACGTCGTCCCCACGGTCTCAGCTTACACAGCTGTATGGAGCTCTACATGTGCCCGCCTCCTACAGCCTCCCTCACAACAAAACCACGGTTCACAGTGTGAGTTTTATCCAACAGAACATAGAGACATCTATGTAACCGATAAAGCTAAAGGTTTGGTTTGGTCTAAAAGGGTTAATAAAAACACAGCAGTAAAAGGCATTTGATATCCAGTGTGACGAATGTAAATCTTCTCAAAATGGACAAATCATGACCAATCAGCGAAATCCTAAAGTAAAATGATCGTTCTGATTTATTATTGGGAAAGCATATAATTTTGCTCATTAAAAAAAAACATGGAATAAAAGACTAAGTGTTGTCATTGGAGATCATGCAATTTAGAGACATTTTAGCCAAATTATTTAGAGCGTGGAGCTCAGTCAATTTTGTTTCTTAAGCCAAAAAAGGGTCTTGGAAAATATAAAAAGATGAACCATGAGCAGCTAAACGTGGCAATTTTGAACTGGACCTACCAGCCGGTTGTTTTTCTAAAGGTAATAAACAATCATGGCTGATTGTACTGTAGACAGGGTCCAAAATTGGTGAGTGTAAAAATGGTCCTGGCTGAGGATGGAGTACTGAATACATTTCTTACCATTACATGCGTTGTCACAGAAACCGTAAATGATTGGTCCCTCAGATCTAATTTGTTGTTTTACCTTTAAAGTTATTTTTAGACAGTTATTTAAAATTAAGGTGCTTAACTTTTAGCTTCAGCCATAATGAAACAGGATCACAGTTTTTATCTGCTATAACTGGGGTTTATGGAAACGAAAATGGATCTAAGGTTCTGCTTTAATATATCAAACAAAGAATGATTGCCCCCCCCCCCCTTTTTTTCTCCTTTTTCCCCATGAAAAGCCGTGGCCCCACCCTGGTTCCACAGTTAAGTTGGTCAATAACATCCCCTGCAAATAATTCATCACTTTTTTTTCTTATAGTTAAATTATTTGCTTATTTTTAGCTTAATTAAAGCCTACCTAATCAATAGCTAACACATGGTAACAAGTTATATCAAAGGCAACATGCTGGCTTGGGCCTTAAATACTGATAAAAAGCTGGATTATACATGTCATAAAAACATGCTTCATTTTCACCTTCCTCTGATTTATGTGCTATATTCACTCAGACACTTTCTAAATGTGAAAAACAAAAAATGTGAAGAAAAAATGTGTCTACTGTCTTTGCTATATTGTTTGCGGATCAGGGAAAAAATGCCTCATTAAATGCTGCAGGTAACATTGTGCCTCACTGTGTGGCCGTTTGCGGGAGCATTTTTTCCCCTCAGGCTCTGATCTCTGCGTCATGTTAATTCCTGGTAAATAGGATCAAAAGCATAGGGGAAAAAAAGAAGGGAAACTTGGACCAAACTCATTAAATAAACTTGGAAACGGAGTGATACGAATTCTGTCCTTTCAACGACCTTATGGTTTCTTTAATTAAAATAGAGCATTTAAGAAATTCTTTAATGTTAAAAAATATCCCTTTTAACATGGTAATTACGGGCCATGAGTCAAAAAGTTTGGATACCACTGGTGAAAATATTCCTAAAATAATTCTTTCTTGTAACATTTCTTGCAAAATACCCCCCTGACCTTTTGTTTTTGTTCCCATAAAGGAAGTACCATAAGATTTTATTTTTGCCATGCAACCGCAGCTTAATTATCAAACTTTGTCCCCACAATTCAGAGTAGGAAGCAGCTCATATGTTGTATGTGTGCCCTGTGTAACATGTCCAACTACTGCAATAACTTATAAAGTCTTATCTGCCAGTGCCAGTGGCACTTTATCCAGGCACAGATAAAAATGTATTTATAGCCGCATCCCGCTGCAGGGAATGTGCTGGCTGATTTTAATTCTGACACTACTGACAGCTCAGTTAGAAATTACATTCAAGTCAACAGTGTGCATTATCAGACATGCATATGTGTGTGTATGGCAGCATCAAAACAAAAATGTAAGAGATGCAGCTGCTCTGATTAAAATGAGGAGATACAACAATTGTACAAACAGATCATTATTCGGTGATTTGTCGTCTTTATTGATAAACTTAAGCAGAAAGTTTGAATGAACTGCCAGGAATAAACGCAGGTCTTCAGACAAATAAACCGTCTGCATTTCTGTTAGAGTTCCTTTAGTTTCCAAAGAAATGCCAAAAACCTTGGAGCTGAAAAAGCAAAGGGAAAAGTGTAACAGCTTTCTTTCAGCCAGCTGCCCGGCAGTGTGCAGAGACAGGTGGTGTTATTGTGTTTGTCTGTGTTGATTAGCAAGACAAAACTAGGATCCACTTTTCCACCAAATTAAAAAGGACTTTAATCTGTAGGAATATTATGATGGGAACTTTGAGTGTCCTCTAGGACAGTGTCAGCAACTGAGAACAGGTCTTGTTTTCCACTTCCTGGGGTTTCAAGCGCTTTTGAAGACAATGAAACACCACGTTTATAGACGAACCACCCCCCGGTGGTTTTGGGTTTGTTTAGTTAGAAGCTAGGGTCAAATGTGGGGAGTTTATTCACCTGGACATCATGTGAGGAAACAAGCCCAACCTCTACAAGACAAGCATGATGTTGGATCCACCTGGAGAAGAGCTGCTTTATTTTCATTTTTTACCGACACTCACTTTTCCAACAAAATGTGAGCTTTGCTTTCCCCAAAAATACTGTCCCTGATCTTTAACTGCAGCGAATAGAGCCGTTTTATTTTGTTTAGGGCAGATTTTTTTATCTCTTTATCCTCCAGAGACTACATAAAAACAATAGTCACACATTTTCTCTTCAGGACACTGATAAAATACATTTGACATGCAATCAAACTCACTAAAATCTTCTTAACTTTTGCAGAAAAGCCTCATTGTACCTCATTACAACAAGAATGACAGATACATTAAAAGGCATGCTGAGAGGAAGCAGTCATGCAGATAAAAGGAGTGTTTTAAGTTAAGTAGGAGTTGGCAGGGGGTCTGAGAGCCAGAGGATGGGAAAGACTTTCACTGATGTAATTACAGATGTACTATGAGGCGTTAGCAGTTGGCCCTAGAGACTAAATCAAAATACCTGCAGCCATAAGGGCTGGCAGGGATTTAATAGATGTGCTTCGTCCAAGTTAACAGTCCTGATCTGGTCTACGAGGCAGGGGAATGCTTTTAGTCCAAATAAATGCCTGAAAAGTGTTAGAAGAATTAGTACACATCTGAGGTAAAACTTGCCAGAATTACTGAAGAACAGAAGCATAAAAAGCAAAACATGTTTCTGGAACCACTTTCTATAAACAGAGTCAAGGTAATGTGAGTGTATGACATCAACAGACCTGCACCTCGCTGGGACAAAGGCTGCCAATGGGGACAATGCATTTATAACCAGTGGATGGATGCATGCAATGGATTCCAACCTATGACACTTTAATCTGCTGTTAACTAACCAACAATATTCAATTAGTTATTATTGCATAATAACTAGTTACATTTACTCAATTACATACAGTTGAGTAACTTTTTTATAAAAATAATAAAAAGTATCAGTACTCTTACGTGAGTAAAATGCCTAACCTCTCTACCCACTGCAAGCAGGGAGTTTAGCTTTCAATAAAATGAGTTTTCTCTTTTACAAGCAGCCTTTGTTGTTTTATTGTTTGTCATTACATACTTTCAGAAATGGTTTACTTACTTTTTTAACTTCTACTTAACTGTTAATGTGTCAAAAAAAAAATATCCAGGCAGTGTAACTTCCTGGATTTTCATTCCCAATTTTTAGTTTGTATTCGCTACTTTCTTTTAGTTTTTAAAAGAGTCATTACAGCGTGTTCTAATTATACTGCCACCTGTGGCCAAAACGCACAACTGCAGCACTTTTCTGCTCATTCTCATAGCTCGCTCTCATACTTGATATGTCTTTTTTGTTTGTTTGTTTTTTTACTCCTTTCCCCTTACATGGAGCTGAATAGAATGCTTCAATTGTCTGTAAATATATTTTTCAATAAAAGCTTACATTGTATTTCCTTAAAACAAAAAGAATGTGTTTATGACTTAATATTATGGACAGCATGATTTATGTCATTTTTAATAGTAAAAGAGTGACTTAAGTAAATTTTTTACCAAGTACATTTTTAATCTTACTTAAGTACTTTTTTTGGAAGGCTACTTTTTACTTTCAGTCGAGTAGAAATAATGTTGAAGTACTGCTACTCTTACATGAGGAAATTTGCTCGGAACTCTACACACCTCTGCTAGATAGTAAAATCCTGATCATGATGATGATGGCGATTAGACCATACCTGCACACAAACACTTTAACAGAACCACTGAGAGTAACAGCTGACATGGAGGAGGCTCCTGGCTTTTAACAGTTGTAATATTTTGTAACAGAGCATTTATAAAAAGGAAAAGCTGCAACCATAACAATACGGCCCCTTAGTCCCGGACTGCGACTGCTTTAATGTCATAAAGATCTAGGGAGCTAAAAACCAGGAACAGCCAGTGTAACATGGATGAGATTGGAGGGAGGGGAGGGGGTGCTTAAATCCAAAGGTGTTTCTGTTTCACAATGATTTTATGTAACCTGGAACCAAAATATGCAGCAGGATGAGAGTCATCATTATCAGACCCCTGATAGGCCATATTCACCTTCAGAACTCACAGCTTTGCAATCTATAACTCTAAACTTAGACCGACTCAGCATCGGTTCTGATACGATGGTTTTATTCTAAATACCTTGTTTTCACGAACTAACAGACAGAAACCTTTAACTGATACTCTATCAGGACAACAGACCAACTTTGATAAAATGTTTATTGGGCCAAATGCACTGAGTCCAGATTCGCATTTTTACCCAAAACATCCACTACTGATGAAAACTAGTGTGAAAGTATATCACTTTTAAGGTTTTGGTATGAGCATTTTTTTTTATTATTATTATTATTTTCTAATAATCTAATCAGGAGTAGAATCGCTAAAGCTCCACATCAATTACTTTCAATCCAAGTTAATCTTCAGGTATTAAAATTTGACTTGTCTCCTCTACTTAATTAAAAATGAAGCTTCTCTGTATTCCACTAACACTGCACACAAGTAATGTTACATTTTCTTTGACCCTTAAAAAACTTAGGACTTCAGATTTAAACAACTGTTTTAGTTCGATTTCTTAAGGAAGAACATTTTACAACGTTGAATATAGTTTTGTAACTACGTTTAATATTGAAATATACGTCAATTTAATGTTGTTGGTTTTTTTCTTTGCACTTTAAACGTAATAAACATTTTTACTGTTTTATTTTCGTGTTATAGAAATGTTAAATAGCTCTAAGTGCTAATGCCCTAAACAGATAAGTGTTAGATTCCTGGGCCTTCTGAAAAGTTGGTGACAAACTTTAGTCACGTAGCCCCTCACAGAAATAGACCCCGGCCGGTGACGTCAATACGCATAGTACCTAAATTGAACATTCAAACGTAAAATTTCCGGCAAATCTTTTAAGTGTGATGGATAGGTTAGAAATAATATATATATAAAAAATAAAATCCTTATTTTTGGTCTATTTAAGAACAGGATAAACACTTTAGCTGCCATAATGTTTTGGTTAAAATGACCAGAAAGCGTCTTAAATACTAACGTAACAACTGTTAAATAAGCAGACAAAGGGTGGCGTAAATATTGGCTGTCATGGCAACCAGTTTAAAAATATGAACCCTGTGAACTAGATTCATTTCAACCACCACTAACTTAACAAGTTAAACAGGAAAGATGGCATACTGTTGGGTTTTATTACCTTTCCTTGATCCATGGCAGCGAAGGGAGGGAAGTGTTGCTCTTTGTCTGTTGGTTTATGGTTACAGTGGATGGGCAGCCTTCCTACGGATGTCCTGCTGGTTCCGTTTAGAAATTGTTCATCTTTAATAACCGTCTGATCCCCTGAGAAGCCGTTGAACCATGGGGTGCTCTAAGTTTCAAGCTGTCTCTCCCTCTTTCTCCTTTGCTCTCGGCCGGTTTATCTGTCTTCAACCCTGGCTTAGGTCTGGTTCCGTCGTTTAAAGTGAGATCTCTCCTTCAATTCTTGTTCACGCACTTCCTTGGATTTGTAAAAACTTCCCAAAACTTGCGGTTTTCAGCCTCTTAATTTGTGGAAACAGAAATACAGCCAAGAGCTGTTCCACGCGTTAATATTGGGACCGTGACGAGTTTAGGGGTGGGCTGTCTGAAATGAAGGTCCTCCTACTTGGGAGGACCTTCATTGCAGACAGCCTAACCCCACTAACTCGAGCTCGTCCTACCCAACATGGCGGTGGGAGGCCCTAGAGAAAAGGTCTCTCCTTCTCTTGGAAATGCTATGTAGAAACGAGTATGTTTATAGGATCATGATTTGAAACAGCTGGAATTTAATTGAAAATATGCTCAGTTCATCTATTCATATTTGATAGCACAACTAATCCATGTATAGACCTAACGCTAAAGCAAGGATCTGCAACCCGCACTTTACTGTGGCTCTAATAACTAGTAACTAATAGGTAACTAGTAAGTAATAACTAATAAATGAATAACTTTTTAATTATGAAGGCAATAGTAGTTTTCATGCGAAGTCCGCATATAATATCTTTAACAGCACATTACCAGTGGTACAAGTTTTTATGTTTAACTATGCATTATATTTTTAGGTGAGGTTCTTTGTCTTTCATATTTATAGAAGCTGACCAAGCTTCTAAAATATAAAGGAAATTATCATTTTCATTCTAAATTCTAAAAATAGAAAATGGTTTGATTTCCTTGGCTTTTAAAATTTAGGAAATCTTTTTTTTATGACAGATTTTATTTTGTGGTGGCGTGGCAAAAGTGGCTCTTTAATTTAAAAGATTGCAAATCCCTACATTAAAGAAAAGCCAAGGGTCACCTAAGGATACCTCTCCAACAATTGTAAATTATTTAATAATTTAACTACAAATTGTTTGTTCAAAATAAAATTAGTGAAATAAAATTCAAATTTAGTCAAAATATTACATCTACATAATGGAAGTCATAACATTACCAGAATGTAAGAACTGATTATACCACAAAGTCCATTTGAAAAAGTAAGCTGGTGGGCTTAATGCTAATGTATTTTTGCCCTTGTTTCTAGTTAGAAAGCAGACTTGTATAACCACACCCATGCAGACTTTAAAATCACATGCTACCTTACGTAATTTTCAGTTTTTACTCACTTTTTTCCTTATTGTGTTTTTGTAATTCCTGTTTTTTTTCTCTCTTTGCACATTTGGTTTTAGTTTCCTCAATACCAAACTAGCGCCATTTCCTTCTTGAGGATTCATTCTGCACCCATTCCTTCAGTTTTAAGTTTCTCTATTTGGCTTTTACCATGTGTATTTTTGTTTTTTCACATCCGGCTTTGGTTATTGGTCCCAAATGAATTATTGCTTTTTATGGATCATTTGCCTTTGTAATTCTGTTTAATGTAATAGAATTTATAGTTTTTGCATCTGCTTCTTCACAGAGTTTTGTTAAAATGTGGCTTTTTTACAATGTTTTTATTAATACTTTTAATAACTTAAATCCTTGGAATTATTTTAGAGTTGTATTCACAATGGAATTAAACTTGCTCAAAAAGCTACTGGCTCTCTAACCTTGAAGTTTGAGATGTGTCCTTACTGTATCATTAAAGGCCTAGAATTTGAACATTTGTAGAGACTATTAACTGCTTTTAAATCAAAACATCGTAATTTGGTTTTATTCCTTAAACAAGTTGAGTTTTGATTTCTTTTAGATTTATTTTAGACTTGGAATCAGGTTAAAATGCATAAGTGATGGGATATATGGGAAAGACAGGAGAACGGTATCCATCCTCTTACAGATCTTTTGGGTCTTTTCTGTCATACTTGTTTCAGATCATAAAAAAATGAAATCAGACCAAAGACCTGCATTAATGCAGGATACTGAATTGAAATGATAATTTTAATTACTAAACGAAGAAGATGATTCAACCCAGCCTTTCTCTTTATGAGAAATAGCCTTACCCCCTATCTAATAGATAGTTGAGCTATATTTGTGTCTGCGAACAAATGATGCATTTGCTATATAGATGTCAAGGATTCTTTTAATTGCTGTGGTGGAACATCAGTGCAGCATGATATAAATCTTTCTAGTCAACTATATTAGGTTGTTTTCAGCTATGCATTTGAATACAGTATTTAGATGTGACACATTTCAAAAACTTTAAGGTTTTCGTAGCTGTTGTTTTTTTTTGTGCATTTGTTTCTTTGCTTTTTCTTTCTTTTGTTTGTGATTTTTTTATTAGGGATTTTTTTACATAGATTTTAAAAAAAAAGGACAGGAATAAGTCAAACAGAATTGCCATCAAGGGAGAAGAAGTGGAGATGGTAGACGAGTATAAAACTTTGGCGTTCACTTGAACAAGTGACTGAACTGGAAATTAGAAACCTTTAATTATTGTTGAAATCTTGGTGTCATGATGGACTCAGACCTGAACCTTCAGAGGTACATAAAGGCAGTTACACAGTCAGCTTTATATCAGCTAAAGAATATTTCCAGGATTAAAAGACTGTCCAAACAGAATCTAGAAAAACTTCTTCATGCATTTATCATTAGTAGAACTGATTACTGAGTCGCTGCTACCGTTGTTCTCACTAGCACAAAGAAAATAGAGCGCATCAGCCCTGAAGTCCTTACAACGATCCCCTGTGAGAATAGAATTTTTGATCCTTCTGTTAATCTATAAAACAGTGGATGAATGAGCACCGCAGCACATAACGTTTGGGTTACGTTGTTCAGTGTAGTGAGGGGGTCTAACTCCTCAGGACAGGACTCAGCTGTCCACCTACACCTGAAGGCTAAAGGACACTCATTTGAGGACAACAATGTCCATATTCTAACCAAGGAAGACAGATGGTTTGGGAGGAGGGGTCATTTTTGTTAACCTAGAAAAACCATCCCTTAACAGAGGAGGTGGTCTCAGACATAACTTGTCACCCACATACAAAGCACGTTTAGGAACCATACCCAAAAGATTACCTAACTTAACCTGACTCACACTTTAAAAAGGCATGTGACCAAAACATTCTGACGATGGAGTTAACAACCCTTTAGAACCCCCCAAACGAACATCAACACCCCCCAGGTGAACTCTATTGGCCATTATGTTGGAGGGATCAGAGCCACCTTTTATTTCTTTTCTTACCCTCCCCTACTTCTTTGGTCACACTTGCTGTATATTTCTTTCTGTTTTCTCCTGCATCAGTTTGAACTGAAGAAGCCTATTGGATGAGAGATAAAACATCTTCTAGAAAACTTCACATCCAGTTGCTTAAACTGAAGTTTCCAAGCTTGACCATGATCTGGATGACTGAGAACCTTCACAGACGCGTCTTGCCAAAGGACACAACTACACTGAAGCTGGGGCTTGAACTGCAAACCCTTCGAGTGCAGGGCAATAAAATTACAGAGCTCATCCTTTTTTGTTAAAATGTTAAATTGCACAGTGATGTGCTATAATCTGCGTAACCCTACAAATGGAGATGTAGGAATTATATACAAAAGTGTCAAAGTTAAGTAGTTTTACATATTATAAAGACAAGTTCAAGTCCAATGTAAAAAACTGGAAGTTATTTTTTCCAAACTGTTACACATTTGGTCTTTTTAGTCTATTTATACATTTAGTCATACAAATATGACAAATAAGCTGGTGAAAATTGATAGTGTCGTTTCATTATACATGCTGTGTACCCTCTCACTTTCAGGTGCAAATGAATGAGAATATCCATGTTTATTAGTTTTTTTTATTACATTTTGCAATTGTTATTTGAAATCAAGTTATGATTTTTGCCATGAGTTTGACGAGAAGTCTTGTTTGGCCTTGGTTCAACCTTTCATCTGTGAAGTCTGAATGTTTGCTACCAAATGCTTCAAAAAAAAAAAATATGAGCGACAAAAACTGTGCACTTTGTGTGGGATTTCCTAAAGGTGTCCAAAGTTTGATAAAAAAGAAAAGAAAATAATTTCAGGAATTATAAAGGAAACACATGTGTTTGTAAAGTACTGAAAGCTCCAGAGCGAGGAAGCGTCTTTTCTTCAATGCTGTTAAAATTAAAGAGAAAAAACAATGATCCAGTGGAAACCCTGAAGAAAAGCTTAATATAAAGCTTCTCAAATTACAAGTTACTATTATACCGTATAAATATGTTTTTTTGTTACAAATTATCCATTAAATAACATGGGCAGAAAACCTCTCTATGCAAATTTAAAACTTAAAGACAAAGCTCACATGATGTTCAGTGCCAAAGCTAGTTTCCGGCCAGAGTGAACAGAAATCAAAAGAAAATAATCATAATAGCAGAAGAGGAAGAACGTCTGAATTCACACAGCAGAGACGCGGAGGGAAAATGGCACACTCGAAAACTATTTGTTTTTGCTTGATTCCAACCAGTAAATCCTTTGAAACTCCAACAAAAACAATAACAGTCATTTTCCAGGAACAAAGGAGCAAATCTTCTGAAGGATGGTATTGTCTCGTAAATCAAACAGTCAGGATGGCTGTCACATGGAGTTCAGGTTTGGACTTGTGTGAACACAACCTTTGCATGGAAAACTCTCTGCAGGATGTGTTCTGCCTGTCTTACTTTCCAGGAATATACTCCATGATAGTATTGCTGCTATAAATGGGGACAGGCTGTGAACCACTTCAAGGAGAAAACCTAAAGAGAAACAAAAAACACACTTTAATTGGATAATTATCTACCAGGGAGTAAGACTACATAATTTTTCAAAATATTTCTTCTCATGAAAAAGCGTTTTGAAAGATAAAAACCTGCTTTTACACACTTGCCAAACACATAAACAACACAAATGAACTTTAATCAAACTTCTCTGAAAGCAAACTGTCCACTTACAAAGCAGCACTGATTGATAATCAATTTCTCATGATGCTGTGCAAATGAAATAAACAACCGTTGGGAATTTGTGGTATTTAGAAAGACACACTCAAAAAAGGAGTGTTTCTGCAGGTGGGGAACCACAAACCACTTCTCACTACCTATGCTTTATGGCTGATGTTCTGGTCATTTTTGAAAGTTGGTGGTGCTTTCACATTCATGGTGCAATGGGACAGATTTTACAACCCATACTAGTGGCTAAGGTAGTGCAGGATGGCACATCAGTGTGAGCTGATCCACCACCTCGTCAGGACCATGCACAGGCGTTGTAAGGACAGGTTTTTTTCAGCTCAACAACAAATCTTTGCAGAGTAGATCTGCTTCAGAGTTACCATAGGCCTCTTGACTGTTAGTAAAGGTAAACCCATTTCTTAAAAGCTTGTTCTGTTTAAAATTTGGGCAGCTGTTTTTTTTTTAATCTAAATTTGCTTTAAAGGTTTACTGAAGGAATTTCTCAGAGCTGTCTACTGTGTTTTTATGGCCTTCCAGATTCACGGGTGTTCTCTGAGACCTTTACAGAAGATGTATAATGAGATCAAATCCCTTCAATTCTGTTTGAAAGTTAGGTGACTTTTGAAGGCAATTGATCAAAGAAGGTTCTATTCAGAGGTGTGAGAAAGAACAGGTGTTCTACTTGATACTTGATAGCTTGACCTGCCACATAAATAACCACGATCTTAAAACAAAGTTTGTAGTGGTAGCTTAACAAAATGTGTAAAATTTTCCTGGGGTAAGAATGTTTTAATCTCTCTAAAAGTCTTTTCCTTTTGAATTTATTTGTGCCATAGACATTCAGATTTTCTCTTTACAGCCACGGAAACATGGTGAGATCAAATGCTCCTGGCAGTGTCCAGGATAATTTTCTCATGACTCAACAGGGGACTCAAATTCACCTGTTAACAATGAGAGCCTGCACCTGATCTGTGCCCTCTAGCACGTAGCCTTTGCGGTTAGTTAGTCTTTCTTTGTACTACTAATGCTTTTCCAAGGACAGTTGGCTTTTACTTTTCAGAGAATATTGACTTTATGTGAAGAGTGGTTACAGGTTTTGAATTATAATAAGGAATAAACTGTGTCTCCTTTTCATGCACTTATGTCACCAAACTGAGTGATCCATGCACTATGAGGAACATGCTAAAGAAAAACATAATCAAACTGGCTAAACCTCCTTGCTAAATGAGCTCACATAGGTTTTAGAAAGTTGTGACTTGTGTTCTTCAAATAGGAGGTGTTTTAATCAGCAGTTTTTGGCCACATCAGGACTCCTACTGCCATTACAGTTTCAAGTTCAACCAAAGTTATTAAAGGGACACAGAGTATTACCTATCTGAACAAGTTACACTCAGTCTTCTTGTACCAAATATGCTTGTTACAAAAACCAACATTTTATAATCTTATACTTAGAATAGTTTCCATTTATTGTAGAGTGGAATTTTTACATTAAAGGAATCAGAGAAAAGATGAGAAAATGAGACGTACGGGTGACACCACTGGCACCGCAGGTAACTGCAGCCACCAGCCGCCACAGGATCAAACAGAAAGATTTCACAGACAGACTGTATTCACAGCAATGCACAGGTGCTGCAATGCTTTTTACTACGTGACAGTTTACTACAAGACCACAGCTCATATTTTATGACAGCAACAGGCATCATCTCAAGCGGCAAACTATTTATCTTAGCCTACAGTACCTTTCATGTTGGCTTACATCTATTTTTTGTGCAAACCAAAAACAAAACCTTTAGCATTGGGCTACAACAAGCTACTGAGGTAGCATCTCCGCTAACAGGTTGCACTTATAAGTCTAACAACGCCTTTATATGCTTCCGAAAATGTGCCGTCTGTAAACATTCAGTGCTACACAGGAACAGTTGCATGATTACAGCTAACTGTAAATCACGTCAGGTCTCTTTTCCTACTGGTCACTAGAAAATAAGTCATATCAGCATCAGTTTTTACTCCCAAACTCAGCTGAACTTCCCTCTATGAGCCAAACACGCATCCGACATTTTTGCAGGTCTCTGTCCAGCATATTTTGTCTTAACTCAGATGCCACTGATAAAGTCTTCTTTTTCTCGGCAGTGTCACTGCTTAGACTTTATGTAGATTTTGGTAATTTGCTGACTGCTGAAGAATCTATTGCTATACTTGACAATGTTTGACACAACAGTGTCTTCATCTTCCTCTTCTTCCTATACCACTACTACTGAAACAACCATGATTTCCTGTATCAAAGCTGTGGGGGGTGCACATTCAGCCTCAATTGACGTCACATCCGTAGGACTGCGTTGGAAATAAGGCCCCTGAATTGCATCATATTATGCATCACGCAGGCTATTCAAGGCAGTGGAGAGAAACATGAGTGGGCTCATTGGTTTGGGGTTTTTACCTATTGGTAGTAGAAAAAAACTGGAAAGGCATGTGTATTCTCTCACAATTCCTGGCTCTTTTTCCTTTAAAAATCAACCTCAGCACCTAAAAGCAAGTGCGTTTTTATCAATCTATCATTAAATTCTTAATTGGCTCATTTCTGGCTTGGTTTTACAGATTAATATATCAAGTTGAATCCCAACTAGGAGACAAAATACAGGTGTTTTATTCATTAAGAAATAGATTATTTCATAACAGAGTCACCTGCTAGAAAATAGATACAAACCAAACTTCCACCTACTCCAAGGTTTAACTTAGAAACACCAGTTAAACATGGAAGTCTGCTAATTACACATCAATCACACAATCACCTTCATGTTCCAACTTTTCAGTAACAAATATAATCAATTAAACTTAAATAAAGTTGGCTAAAACATGCAAGCTTTAAATGGTTGGATTTTATAGGTTTTTGCATTTATCTTGGAATGTTTGTATTGCGTGTAGTTTTTACAAACTTTTATATTATGATCCTCTTCTGGATGAAATATGTGGTCTGAAGTTCTTTTCACCTGAAGATGAATGTCAGTGATTTTAGTACAAAAAAAAATGACGATAAGACTCTAGATCTGTTCTCTTTTTGTTGAAACATGCTATGGGTAATGACAGAGAGGTGGATTTCTTTTATCTGTCTCAGTGCAAATTTATAATGCAATAAAACAGCAAACGAAACAAAATAGGATCCATCTATAAAACAATCTAAACAAAGCCTTTTGATCTTTCAAAATAATAATATCTGTTTCATTGTATGTAAAAATAAAGCAAAAATAAATGTGATTTTATGAGATTTAGTTTTAACTTTTGAGTTGGTTTTCTAAAGCTCTCATATTACTCCTCGCATTTAATTAATTAAGTTTAATCAATTTTAATATTTTAATTCTTTGTCTTTTTACTCCAAGCAATATAAATTATTATTTTTTTTTTGCATAATGTTGAAACCAAGCAGTACCCAGCATCTAATTTATTCTACCGCTGCTTATGCAGTTCATTTTACAGGAGCAAAATGATTGCATTGTAAATAGTCTAAACAAATTGCTCTAAACTTCCTTCATATCTGATACATTTTGTGTAAAAAAACAATAATTAAAAGGAGTAATTGTAATTTCATACAATATATTTTTTATCAATGTGTGAAATATGTGTGCTAGCTTTTACTTTTTTAATCAGGTTTGCTAAAACTCCTTCCTGCTATAAAACAATTGCCACTTTAATGTTGTTGCTCCAGGATTCCTCATCCATTCCTTGAAAACATTGCATCTAAGAATTAGTTTGAACTGAGCTGCATTGTTAGCTGCTTTAGTTTTTTTGTTTTTATACTTTTTTTTTCTTTTGTGCCATCAAGGTGGAACAGCTTCATTTTTTAATCAGCTTCAAAGCTTAAGTGAATAATTAGTTTAAGATAAGAAATCCAGTGTATCAGAGGAAATGCGACAGCAGGATGTGTACTATGACATGCGCATGTCCGGCATGCTTTGCATCTTTGTTGGAGGCCTTCTGTAAATCAGACATGCAAACGCAATACTGTGTCCCTAGAGTCTGAACCTGAGTTTATCAATAGTCAGGTTTATTTCCTGATAAGCAAAGGCTAGGTTGTTCACAAGCCAAACAAATGCATCAAAGGCTTTCTTTCATCATGGACATGAAGTGGTGCTCAACTGTTCCCTGTTGTTCTTAAATGGCTGCTTGTCAAAACTTGTGACTCAAGACATCATGCGTCAGCCCAAAGCAGCATTAACCTGTCTATCAAGCCTTGTTTTATTATAGCAGTTATTTTAATTTCTAAGAAGTCATGAGGCGTTTTCTTCATATAGTTGGTTGTCTTTAAATAGTTGTTAAGATAAAAGAAAAAAATACATATACATATAGTAGAAATCTGGGTTTTGTTTAAAGCTTAGACATTACAGAACAAGACCTTAACTTCAGAGATTTATCCTCAGGCAGCTTTATTTTATGAAAACTAATTAGAAAATCCAAACAAAGTGTCTTTCGCACATCAGCAAGATGCAGACCTTGTTTTCTTTCAGAGGCAAAGAGTTATGACACTAAGGTTTTTTTCCTCTCTTGTCCACGTATAATAGCAGGCTGAGCCAGGACATAAACATGTCCCTCACCTTTCTAAGGGTCTTGATTGTAAGTGGTTAATGGGATCTAATGCTGAGCTGTGCCAACAAGCGTTGGCTAGTAAAACGCTGGGATCTGTCCACTTCATGAATGAGACTGCTGACAAGTTCTAAAGCAGACTGGGTCAAAGTTATTTAGGTCTGAGTTTCTTAACAATTCTCACAGCTTTCCCCAAAGGGCAACAGTTTCTCAGTTTTTCTATAATTGTTGCTCCATGACTTTGTTCCACACCGAGATTGTTTTTGGGGATAATCAGTTCTGCTGACTGCTAAGAAGAACCTGAAAATAAAGCAAGTATTTTATCATGTCTAAGTTGTTTTTGTCTTGGTTGTTAATTGTCGTTTTTGTTTTATGTTTTTATTTTTATGTTTTCATTTGAATTTTTTTCCTCTGCAAAGAAGGTTATGCTTTCAGTCTAGTTTGCCTGTGTGTTTGCTCTCTGCATACAGGATTTTAATGAAAATTCAAAGCTGTTTATCTTGTAGGCTATATTAATGATATTTGTCAGGTTTCTCAATTATTTAAATCCATGCTTTTTGCTGACAACGTAACCCTGTATGAATCAGAACACAATATTTAGCAAGTTATGACTGAAGAATTGTCTAAAATCAAGCTTTGTTTTGATAAAGATAAATTATATTTTAATATGAGCAAAGCAAAAGACATTATAAATCAAATTTCTTGAGGTAACTTTAGATCATAAATTATCATGGAAACCACAAATTATGGTTTTTATATTATATATAATTTAAATGTCTAAGAAGTTGTTTTGTATCACATATATATTTTTATCAATTTTTGTTTTAATAATTTAGTTCATCCTTTGGTTGATGGGTTGACTAGATTTGTAAGTAAAGTAGGCATCATAAGCCTACACCTTTTTGGTTACTTTTGAAGATATGCGCAAATGTTTTGGCTCTTTTTTTTTTTGAGCTTTTTACGGCACTAGTGGCTCATTTTTCTGACAGTAGGCTGACAGGAAAGGGGGTATGAG
>JAUZNJ010040422.1:0-10377 GCA_034780135.1 Jordanella pulchra | reverse complement strand
GGGGGGGCAAAAACTTACATTGATTCGAATGAAAAAAAAGGTTATTTTTAAGCCAAATGAGTGGGAAAATAAATACCATAATAGGGTGCTGGGGGTGCCTGATATAAAATAATTGAACACAAACGGGTATCATCAAAAGATTTTCATCAGGTACTCGGATACCAATCATTTAAAGCACATTTTCTGAGATCCTCGATTTAATTGAGGCATTTTTGTTTCTAAATTTACACATCATAAAAACATCATTGTAAGTCAACACTATCTGTAGAACTATGTGATAGACGAGAAATGTCTGAGATATACTACATGGAATCTTGTTTCCTTTTACTGACAACCAAACTAAAGTGAGATTTGATAATTGACCCACTTTCAGTGGTTTAAACTCATAAAACAGAGTTTAAGAAACAGCCATGTAAAACAGTCAAATAAATAGTGTCATCTGCAGATCATATAAAACAAAAGACAAAAAAGGCATAACAAAGCGTCAGTGCTTTTCAAACATATTGTAGCTGTCTTGTCATTAGCAGATGCACATGGCAACTTTGAATGTTTTCCAATCAGGGATTTCCAAGGGACTTCCTAAACACACACACTTACACACATACATATGTGCACAATGTACACATGATGTAACACACATTTCTTTAAATGTAGACACATTTAGGGGGTGAGCTTTTACACCGACTGAATGCCTAATCAACATCCAGGGAGAGAGTTCTGGCTCATTAAACAGGCTCTTTGTGCTGGCATTAATAATGCAGGGGCAATGTGAGAGCTATGATGTGTTCAAAGACCTGCCATCTTGTTAATTCACCATTAATCATGCGAGGTAACACAACAGCCTTGAGGGCTGTTGACCCTTTCTTTTTGGGTGCTGGAGTCAGAAAAACGGTCACTTCTTGGCCTACATAATTTTTAGGCAGAATATTGAGGGACCGTAAGTCCCCTGGTAGCAGCACTCAGTGTTTTTGATTTGTGTGCAGTTAGGATTTGTAAATTAAAACCAATCATATGTTCAATTAACCATTTCTTTTAAATATAACATTTTTAAACTTATACCAACATACTTTATTCTTTTCCTTTGATTTCTAAAAGTTCAAACAAATGAAGAGATATAGTTAATCAGTAATTCTGAGAAATGGACCTGAATCAACTTTTTTCAGTTTTTGTCTACACCTACAAAAGCATCAACATGTTCTTTTTTTATAATACATGTCTCTCACTTGGGTATAAATTTGAAGACTTTTTGGACGTGCTTCTGTTCCTTTTTTCCTCCCACCTGCTTCTTAAACTAAAATCAATGTTCCAGTCTTTTCAGGCTCTGTAGATTACCTCAGCTGGGATAAAGTTTGCTATATCAGGAACCACCAGA
The DNA here is from genome assembly GCA_034780135.1 of Jordanella pulchra. Classification (NCBI taxonomy): domain Eukaryota; kingdom Metazoa; phylum Chordata; class Actinopteri; order Cyprinodontiformes; family Cyprinodontidae; genus Jordanella; species Jordanella pulchra. Next base: position 9,005 of record JAUZNJ010040422.1, on the reverse strand, counting down.
CTTCTATTTCTTTCTTGCACCAGCACCTACGGGAGACCCCATAACTAACTCGACCTTCCCAAGATGGATAATCGCAGATAAACCCCCTACGATCTATGATGTATGAAAAAGTCAAGTGGTTGCGACCCTTGTTCTCTCTTTGTAAAGGCCTTTCATTGAGCCTGGGGGACTCTGAAGAGTTGATGAGATGAAAACCTATACAATTATGCAAAAGGTCTATTAGTAAACAGGAAGGGTATTTGGGTATCTGACAGAATTTGCCTTTTCAATTCCTTGAAATATAATGTGTCGCTTTATTTTGAACCTAATTATTAAACTTATGCCCAGATTTAGAAAAAAAAGTAACTTATTTTCTATTTAGTTACTTTTGAATTAATATTGGGTGTTAATTAATAATCACAATTTGCTTTAATCACCAATTTTGCACAAAACCTCCACCAAAGGTTTTAGTTTAAAACATGAATCATTGTAATATAATATAATATAATATAATATAATATAATATAATATAATATAATATAATATAATATAAAAGTGCTGGGGCTTTAACTCATTAATTCTGGTAAATTTATATGAAACAGTTTAGATAATTAACACAATTAATCACATTTTCTTAAATACACAATAAAATCCCAGGTGGGAAACTTTATACATACTGTTTCTTGTACACCCCTAAATCTGATGCACAAACGGCATAACAAGGTGTTGGTCCACCGGAAATATTCAAGCTCAAATAAATGGCTCGACCCGAATACCTCAAATCATCATGGACATCTAAGCTAGCAGACATGCGTCCATGGTCGCCATAATAAATGCTGTTCAAATAGTGCTGATTGCTTGGAAGGAACTATGACTAGCATTATTTGTCTTTCCAACCGATTTAATGAGTAAAAATAGGCTAAGTGGTAATTGTCTTAATTACTCTAAATGCTCCATATTAAATAGCAGCTGTCAACTCCTAAAGGCAGTTCTTTATGCAGAGCTGAACTGTCATAATATTGACAGTTTTAAAAGTAAAAGTAAAATTTCATCTTCTTTTTACAAGCAATAGTGTATGCTTTGTTGCTATAGATGGGTCAGCTGAGGTGCAGTCATTTCAGGGGTTCCTCTTTAGTGAAAGAGCCCATCTGTTGCAATAAACTGAATAAACAAGAAAATACTAGAAGTACAAGAGAGCGAAGTTCAGAAGCTGCCATTAAAGCCACCATCCCAGATTAATTGTTAATTGTAGGTTGTCTTTGTACTCAAAAGTCAAATCTTCGGATCTCCCATTGAAAAACCTTTGAATGCTTCTTTAAATTCTCTGACAGAACATACAAAACATGTGAACATAGAAAATGTTGCAAGTATATGCCCTTGTGCAAACACCGAAGGGGGCATTTTTCTCAAAAGGTGTCATCTTTTTCTTACTTACTCATTTTCTTGCCAACAAACTTCTTAGTTTGTTGGCCACTCTTCGATGAAACTCATCATTATGAAGTGTAGGACTGATCATGATATTCCAGTCTCTTCTGTGGAACTCTGTCAACTATTTCAGGACCTCTTTTGATTAAAGTCCTACCAGAATAAAGAAAAATGAATATAAATATTTCATATAAATATATATGAAATGTGTCCTTCATTTGTTGTAGAAACTCCCTTGTGTTCATGGTTTGATGCTTCTTGTTTTGTAGTTTTGCAGCCTGTGGGGGCTTTTATAAAAGATTTGTTCACACTGAAGATCGGGAAACACCTAGATTACATAGAATTGTACTTTATTTCACTCATGATGTGACTTTTGAAAGTAATAATAATAATGGTTCATGTTCACATGAAAATTGTCTGTTTCTTTATTCTATATTTTTCTAATTTCTTTAAATACATCATACATCCATTACATAAATGGAATTTTACTTATTTTCATAAATTTGAAATGGTAAAAAGTCAAAGAAGGTGAATACTTTTACAAGCCTTTAAAATGAGGACCTGTCATTCCCTGCTTCACGCTTGGCTGTCTGAGAAAAATCAAACACGGTGTCAGACCTAGAATTTGAGCTTCTTGGGGATGGCTCAGTGTCATAAGCTTTTTTTTTATTCTTTACGTTTTTCTACAGTGGAATATTTTAATACAGAATCAATATTTAGTCTTCCAGAGATTAGACATTTTCATTTAGTGTTATGCACTTGTCTAGGCCTAAACCTATGATAGTTTTCTTTGCACAAATCATGGTTATGGATCAAAATATTACCTCAAACAAACATAAAAACATTTTGATGCAAAAAGTGGGCTTAATGTGGAGCATGTTTAATACCGACTGAAAGGTGTTAATTTTGTAGTTTAGAGTTGTAAATGAAACACATTTTCTAATTTACTAAATATGCCTGCATATATTTTTTATTTCAGTGAAGGGAGGTACCCTAGTAAATCAAACTATTAAGTATTGTTCAGAACTACCATAATACCTTATATTCCTGGTGTTTTCCACTGGAGGAACCCATATGACAAAGAAAATTGGTTTAGCAGCAATAAATTCAACCGTGTTACAACTCTGTAAAAATGCTGCAAGCACATTCCTTTGTAAGGCTTTTTTTTCAAGGTTTTACTTTCAGACTTGGTAAAAAATAGTGAGGTAAAGACCATTGGTCAGGCAAGAGTTCTCAGTGACAAACAGAAAAAAAGCCCACAACTGTACAGTAAAGCCTCCAATGGTGATAGTGTGAAACTATGGGAATGTGCAGCAAGAAAAGGCTGAGGAACAACACTCTTTCTCAGTCAACTAAAAAAAGTATAAACATAAAATTTATCTTTGGAACAAAAATTAAGATAAAGTATTTGTTTTAATTTCTGTAGGTGCTAAAAAATAAGTTCTATATCGGTTACTAAAATGTTTTAAAAACCTGTATAAAAATTCTAAGTTAAGGATTATGATGAAAAGTGAATGTCAATAAAGTGAGCATGATATAAGGAATATCTGAATAAGATGAATTATACATCCTGCCGATTTATACATGGTGTTATGAAAAATATGTTACAATAAAAACATTTTAAAGGTGTATTATCTAAACATTTAAATTTAAGATTTGCTTTTGCATTGTACTTGCTGTGACAATTAAAATAAAAAAAAAACCAACAAAAATGTTTTAGATGTCTCTGTTCGCTAGTTTTAAAGCATTGAGATACTTCATTGACCTAAAAAGCCAAGAAATAAATATTCTCTAATTATAGTCAGAAGTACAAATGTAGACAATTTACAAATAAGCTGAATGTCATTTTATTCACAAAAATGGTAATATATTGAGATATTCAAATTCCCCCCTAAATGTTTGTGGTTTGTAAAATTAAAACTTTACATACTTGAAAGTCCTGTGTAAATTTAAATACCAATTTGCTGTAGAGTGGAAATAACATAAGTATGCCTCTTGTTTCAAGAGTCATTATCTCACTCTTGAGCGGCTAATCTACTAAATGTGTTGGCTTCAATGCACAGTTGGATCACAAAGCAGCATTGCACTGAAACTGTTTCAAAGATTAACACACAGACAGCACCTGATAGGTTCAGCAATTCTCCTCTGTTCTCTCATCTAGAACCAAATGATAAGTGCATCACAAGAAGACAAATAACACTGCAGGGCTGATCTTTAGCACTGTACCACTTAGTATACAGCTATCATATAATCTATAAAATCAGACAAATGTTTTGCATGATTCCTTATGCTTTTCTTTAAAGCCCTCAGAAAAATCCAAGCAGACCAATCAAACACCTATTCCCACTGAGTAGCAGCAAGTTAATGACCCTGTTTCTCATCTGGACTCCTCCCTGTTTTTTTTTCTCTGATGTGGAGTCCTAATGCTTAATCTCCGGGGTAAGCTGTCAGGAACATGATGAATGGAGCTGCTAGTCTGGCTCTCAAAACCTGCATACATTTTTAAGTGCAATTACTTGAACAATTTATTTTTTTTAAATTTGGCAATGTAAGATAGCTGTTGGGGTGCACATGAATCCATGCAACTCATATTAGGAATAGCTGAAAATGAATTGTTAGCAGGTGAAAATTAAATTTCAGTGTAAGAGATGGACATAAGTTCTCTGAAATGTTTAGCCTGGATCCCCAAGCGAGGAATTTAACAATTTCTGGGCTGCAATCCTGCACAACTATAAGCACTGGTTTGCAGTTAGAGTACTATTTATGGACTGTCCCTTGTCCTTTGATCAGAAAATTAACAAGGCTCTTGGAAGGAACAATTATCTGGTCCCATGATTCACTTTAAGGACTCCCTTGCACAAAGTTTGCTTGGTTCTCTGCTAAACAGTGAGGATGTCAGTATTTCGCCGTCTGCTGTGAAGGCTGTACTGAAAAAGACTGAGGGGAGAGATAAAGAATGCTAAGGAGGCTATGATAGAGCAGCGGTGGGTGAATAATTAATTAGGTTGTGTAATTGTACAAAGCTGAGAAGCACATAACAAGCCTGTAAATATAGCTCCTGCAAACAGGGAGATAGAGAGGAGGAAAATCTTTTTAGTATTCAAGTCTATCAAATATCCTTGATTTTGAAAAAAAAGCTTCTTTTTATCCCTGTGAAAATAATGTTGGACAGCTTAAGACCTTGAAGTTTTGACACAGTGTTTTAAGAGCACAGCGACTATTCAGGAAGAACCCTGGAATCAAATATGCTTCCTGCTGAAAAGCACAAAGGAGCCACAAGGCTAAGCCAAGAGAGTCTGCTGGGGAACATATCGACAGAGAAGACATACTTTCTGCTTTACTGCAGTCAGAGATGGAGAACAATGAGTCATCTCCTTGCTTTAGCGTTGTTATTCAGTTTGATTTCATTTATCAAGGTGAACTACGTAGAGAAGACACAGGGAATATCTCAGAACATTTATTGCTTTCTAGTATGTTTCATGTAGTTACACAAATTTTTTGCAAACACAAACAATAGTTTCCAAGTTTCCTCTCAATGGACAAAACAAAAACAGAAAATGTGATACATTTCTTTTTTCTCAAGAGTTTTGCAAAATAGTAGAAACCCTGTTTGCAAAAATTCTGCTTGTAAAGTCAGTTTAAAATGTACACAATTTACTCTAAATATTAAAGAAAAAATAACCTTTAACATAATTGTCTCCTTATTAAATTTGCATACATGTATTATGAGAATGATTAAAGAACTGGTACCAATAAACTGGTTGATGGTTGGACATATTTCAGTACTCAAATACTATTGAATGTCTGCATCTATAACAAATGAATATTCTATTGAGTAGAGAAATGCAAAGCACACATAAACTTGTTTTTATTATTTATTCAAATATGTTGTATATTCCTTCCATCCTTGAAAAAGTAACTACTTAGATGCAACGTTTAGTTCCAAAAACATTTATGAAATCAAAACCCATGATTAGTTCATAAAAAATTCTAATTGAAACTTTAGAAGAGATGTCTTATTTAATTTCCAAGAAAAGCTATGTTGCTCGGATGGTTGTTTTACCTTGTAAGCTACTGTACTTTTATGTGACTTTTATGTCTTGTGCGCCTGAGCAGGAGCAAGTTTTTTCTCATTCTCTCCTCTGAATAAATAATGTGTTCTGGCAAAAAAAGCCTTGCAGGGAAAGGGATAAATCCAGAGTCTGTTGTGGCATAGCTTTCCTTTGCTAGAGAATCCAGTGACTCAAGAGTTTAACGTTAGGTTTATCATTCTTCTGTTTTGGCTCTAACTATAATTGTTTTCTCGTATTAATTAAACAGAGCAGTTTTCAAAAGTTGCATAATGCATATTTAAACATACAAAAATTAGACGAAGAGTTTAGTTTCATTGTTGTTCTTTTGTGTCTTGCAGAAGGTATTGGTGAACAACCCACTGCCCACACATTGCCTAAAATGCTCTTCTGATGTTAACTGGCTTAATATATTTTTTGTTTAAAATAATCAATCTCCCACATTTTCAATTTAATAAAAAAAGGTTGTAGAGAAACAGAAAAATAAAAAAAGGACATTTATGAATTTTATTTCAGTTTAGGTTTATTGCTATGCTTATTTAATATTATAAATTGAATTATTTGGCAATTATTCTAGCTATTCAGTATCATATTTCAGTTACTACGTATGTAAACTGACAAAAGTTGACATTACACGAAATTCAAAAGATCTCATGAGAGTCTATTTTATTACTTTCTGTGATCTAAGTACGGCAAGGTCAGATACACAAAGCAGTTCATGCTTTGAGATCGACTGACAGCTGGAAATCCCATAGTCACATCTCATCTGGAGGTTAGCAACTTTAATTTCTAGATCAGTGTCATTGGTTAATAACTCAACAAGGTTTGAACGCTGATACTTCACTGTCCTTAAACAAACTCTACACCAAAACAGGAGCTTCTGGGGAAAACCAGGAAAAGGGCTGAAGCTGAAGGCACATGCCATGAAGTCTTATGGTCGCCGTGGAATGACATTTGGTTTTAGAAATGTTTTGGTTTATCTTATCTCAGTTTTATGATACAGTTACTAAGCCAGTAGAATATAAACATTAAAATTGTACAGCAGTACTGGCTTGGGGATCAGATCTAATGGTTTTTGGGAAATTTCTCCACAAATCAGAGGATACTATTTGGAAGAGGAAAAAAGAAAGAAAATCTGATTTAATAAATTGTGCTGGCAGCCCAATAAGCAATGATGCAAAGCTTACATCCAACACCCTTTGATTTGCTGCTTTTGTTCCTGTTTTTAGCTGTGTCTCCTCTTGGCAGAATCATGGCATGCTTTTCAGCCACAATGCAGCTGCCCAGTATGTACATTTTACCGGAAGAAAGGTGAAAGAATTTCTTAAAAAATCTTTATTTTGGGGATTAAATTTGTGGTATCCAACCAAAGACTGAATGCACAATCTTTCAAGCTGCATATAGCCCACTAAGAGGACATGAATGGAAAAACATGAGATATTTCAGTCTTGGCAGATAGCAGAAAGCTTGTGTCACCTTTCAAGTTCTTTAGAAATAATTCCACTAAAATATAGAATTGGTAGAATAAGAGGGGTGATGCACTGGTATATAAGGCAAAGACTCTTGATAGAGGCATAGGATGGATGAAAAGGCTTTTAGACATATTTCTTCTATACTATGCCCTGCAGAAACTCTACCAACTCAATTGTAGGAGAGCATCTCTTTTGTACCTAATATTTTATCACAAGATAATTCAACCCACAAGAAAACAAGGCCACAAAGACCTTTGCGTAAGTATTGTTGAAAGCAGCTTAATTAAAATTTTATGTATGTATATAAAATTCATATTTCTTGCATGATAATCTTTAACACTTTAATTTACACAGTTAGGACTAGATTTTGTTTAGAGATCACATATAAATACATTTTTTGAAGTCAAGAAAACAATTTTATTTTTTAGGCTTGCATACTGACTAAGAAATTATGGTCTCAATCTTATATGGTAGTTTTATTGAAAGATGGAGAGAGGAAAAAGCCTTTTCCAATAAAACAGAACTCTGCCTCCCACAGATTGGGACAGTAAACATGTCAAACACAGAACTCCTGACATCAGCTAATAATGTGTGGAACGTGTCTGTCCAAATAATATTTTACACCATTAAAACCTCCCTACTAGCCAGAAGCAAGACCAAAAAGCTGCTACAGGGCATCAAGGAAGAGACAGTAGATTGGAACAGGGCTGAAGTGGTCTAAAGCAATTACCAAGATAACTGATCTAAAGACTATGTTTTTGCAGAGCTGACTTAATACAAAATAACCATCATTCACTCTCAGTTTGGAGCTTCATACCAGATCTTGCCTCATGGGATACTAGCGACCATCAGAAAGGTGGGGGATCAGCCCACAATTACAAGGGGAAAAAGATGGTTAATGTTCTAAGGGAAAAAATTGGCTACAGTCACTAAATAGGGATTCTAATTTTACAGAAAAAACCTTTCTTCATGTAGTATTTTGAAACTGTAGGATACAGATATTTGAATAGACTTGCCATGAAAGTTATATTGTAGGTGTGAGTCTTTAACAACTCTTAGGTTTCTTGAATTCCAGGTGGTTTCTCATCTCATTAAATCTAATGCAGTCCTGGATCTTTGTATTTTTGTCACCTAACCAGAGCTTGGAGAAGTAGAGTATGTATGTACATGTCAAATCAAAGTGGACAAAGAATGGATCCTTGATGAACCTCAATTACCATCCCTTTGCCTAGATTTATAACTGCCAAAACTAATTAGTACTAGTATGTCAAGTAAGGTTTAAAATAAATTTAGTGCAATACCGGGAAGAGAAATACCAAGGTAAACCTTGGTATGAAACAAATTCAAGATAACCTGCTAAAGTACCAAAGTACTCCCAAACATAGACTTATATCAGAATCGCAGAGCGGCCAAAGCCAATGTATAAATATAATCCCTTTAGAAAATCTGTGGAAAAATTACAATCTTTCTTGAGCAAGAGTCTTAACTTTAAAAGAGGAAATATTTCTGTAAAGATGAGAAAGCCAAAATTGTTTGCGATATGCATGCAAAACTCTGAGTCTGTATTGTGGTTAGATGGCCCAACCCGAGACCTTAGACTAAGATAAAGGCAGACAAATTCTAAAACCCAGACCAAACAGACTCTTTTTAATTCAATGGCATTCAGTACATCCAAGGTCAGTATTTTCATAAGCAATTCTCATAAAAGTTATTCTAATAAGCTAACATTTGATAATTGATATTCAGAGCACATTTTAAGGCACTAATTGTGAAGGTTTGAAGTTGCAGGGGAGCCCTTTTGTCAGCTTGTTAGGCAAATATTGTCCCTGCAAGGCATGATTTGATTTAATCTTCTCAAATGGCGCATCTGTCAGGTCTTCCCTGAACTGACTGTCAAGAATCGCACCCACTGCTTCAGCTCATTTGCTGTATTGATCTAGCTGACAAAATGCCAGCAAGACTTTTTCAGACAAGAGCAATTTAAATATATCTATATATATATATAGATATATTTATGCTTATATAGATATATATATAGATATATTTATGCTTATATATA
>JAUZNJ010040421.1:0-10377 GCA_034780135.1 Jordanella pulchra | reverse complement strand
GAAAGAGAACATATCCAGTTAGTCACAGTAAGAGAAACAGGGCTACACTGAAAAACAGGCCAAGCTCCAGTAAACAAGTGCCCTCCAGTGTAAGACCAAGAAATCTATGTGCCTAAGACCATTTTTTGATTCGTTCTTTTTCTCTTATTTCTGAAGGAGCTCGATTCTTCCAAGGAGCCCTGAGGGATCTCTGTTGAAGTCCTCCTCAGATCTAGCCTGTGCTTCTGTGACGCCGTGGATTATAGGCCACTGGTGGCTCCTAGAAAACATTCCTTCCTGCAAACACATCTCTCAAACCACGTTCTCTGTTAGTAGTCACAAGCGTCTTCAAACCCTTCAGGTAAGGTTGGCCTGCTCGCCCTCCAACAGATCCATCTACATCCTCTCGACCACTGATCTGAAGTACTGGAGATTGTATTCTCTGTGGATGTACGAGGACCTACTTGGAAAAACCTTGACAAGTTCTCACCCGGATTCATTCTATTCACCGTTACAGTAAGACCAACTCTTGAACTCTTTACTTTCCCTCCTCTCCATCATTTTCAAGTTAACCTGAACTCGTCATCATCATTGTTTCCTCAGTGAGACGATTCCCTGGCTGTTGCTCTCCAAGTGGAGGACTCCTCAGTTCTTTCTGTTTGAACCCTTCAAATAAACCTTTTAAGTTGCAACTGTCTCCTGTGGTGTTCTGCATTTGGGCTAAGTTTAAAAACCCACTATGACAAAAATATTTGCTAAAAAAGCGTGTGGTCACTCACACCATAATGAACTTTACCCCTCTACTGAACATAATGCTACCATCAACACCTACGTATGTTTATAGATGTTGGAGCTTGGTCTGTTTTTCAGTGTTGTCCTGTTTCTCTTACTGTGACTAACTGGATATGTTCTCTTTTATCCTCTGACATGGGAGCTGCTCGGAGCTTGTCTGCCTGGTTGTGTATTTCCTAGACAGGGCTGCCTGTGCAGCTAGCTAACAGTTAGCTTTTATATCTCTGATTCTTTCTGTTTGTCTGCTTCTGTCTCCTTGAATCCCATTCTTCCTAAGCAGACAGAGACACCTAGCCTGGTTCTGGTTCTAAAGGAGGTTTCTTCCTGATAAAAAAAGAGTTTTCCTCTCCACTGTCACTACATGCATGCTTGGTGTGAGGGATCGCTGTCAAGTCAATGATTTGATGCAATCAGCTGGTTTTCCTTAAAAATAAAACTTTTAACCAATTTGACTGTGTGATCTGACTGAATTATCTCTGTAAATTGCCTTGAGGTGACATGTTGTGAATTGGTGCTATAGAAATAAACTAAACTGAACTGAATTAAATTCTCTTTCTCTTCCCGTGAAGCTACCCTGAGGTTCACATTGGAAAAGAAACCAGTATGGATGCCCAGGCCCAAGGTCCAGATCTCCAGAATGACCAAGGGCTGATGATCATGGCTGACATTCAGAACCAACTTATGGCAAAACAGACATTCGCAAGTTTCAGAACTTTCGGATATGGATTGGAGGTGGGAGCCTTATAAGGACGCTCTTCCTCTGATGTGTGGAACTTTGGTTCTCAAACATAAAATCCGCTAAACTGTGATATTATTGCATCATCTCATTGATTATGGTTTTCAACCATAATAACCATTCAACCATAACTATTGTAGCTTTAGTTTTTAGTTTAAAACTTTTAATTGATTACATAAGTTATCTCCTCCTTTTTCGTTTGCAAGTATGTGAAGTTGCATAACAACATGTGTCTACATTTTAACTTCCTGACAGTCCTAAAATGTTGACCTGCTACAGAAGATCCTTCCTCCTGTCTGGCCTTGAATATTTTCCTCCTTCCCACAGTGACAGCAGATATTCAGACATGCTTTATGTTTAGTAAACGTCCAACTGTGGGTCTGATGTTTATAAGCCTGTAGTAAAACCCAACTTCAGAAAATGTGAACTACCCCTTTAATTACTTTGATCACATCATCTTTTTCATATTTGGGATATAAAACCTCAGACCACAGGAAATGAACCAAACACTCCCCTTTCATACTTGATTCTCTTTTAATGTTGTTTACTAAATTATTTATTATTTTTATGACAATTTTCTGAAACATCCGTTAAAAACAGGCATTAGGGAGCAGAACGCACCAGTATATCCAGGCAGGCAGCTTTCAGAAGTGTGATCTGATCAGCGATGGTCAGCCCTGTGAAGCCAGGCACTCGTTTGGCAAACTCCACGATCTTGATAATGCACTTGGTGGCCAGCTCACTGAACTTGTCCCACAGGCCCAGGTCCAGCCTGACACGGTGATCCGCACTGGAGTTCTGCAACACAAGAATAAGGCGTCAGGAAAAACAGCTTTGGCTGTGCCTCTGTGCCGGCTGCTGCTAATGATCTTCTCAGTGCGCCTCCTGCGCTCTGTTCCATGAGTCACACTAACACACAGACGAAGGAACGCTGAGCCAGGTGGCAGTAATGAGGGGAATGGTGTGAGAGGGTTGGAGCTCTGATGGGATGCAGAGAAGCTGCTGTGACAGGTAGCAGTGAAACGATGAGGCCTGCTGGTGCTACATCTGCACCACCGGAAATGAAAGAAATGTAGAAACTGGATGCTATGGGACTCTGGACCAAAAGGACATCAAAAAAGGCCTGAAGATAAATGAATGATCTGGATGCAAAAGTTCAACCAGTATTTTTATAGTTTGCTTTATTCAGATTTTATCTCTCTGATTTCTTATGAATTATATTCTTTTAAAATCTGACTTTACACATTTAGGTTTCTACACTTGCATGGACCAACAGACTCATTCAAATCGGATTTTAAACTCAGTCTCTGAACAAAACGTGAAGTATTAAAAAAATTAAACTGTAAAAATAAAATCTGAAGAAAAAAGCAAATTGTGAAGCTGTTTGTTGAATGTTTGCATACACATTAGAAATGAGCCTCAAAATGTTTATTTAATTGAAAAGTTTTAAAATTCTGAATTACAAAATAAATTTTGAAGCTTAGTTTTGTGTTTAATAATATTGTGTTTAATAAAGTTTCTCTCCATAAAGGAGGCCAGAGAAAAGGAGGTGGGCGGATGGATTTTAGGGCATCCTTTCTCTGACTGGATCAGTCGAACACTGAACTGCTTTGCCTGCGGATCCAGATGTTAAGCAGCAGCTTTGTGAAACAGGTCTCTGCTGCCATCATACCAAATTCAAACACGTTTGAACTTTACTTCATTCCTCCTTGAACTATTTCCACTACATGTTGATCATTTCTGCTGAGTTATCAGTTATTTAATTCTAATTAATATGTTGATTGTGTCTGGCTGGTTCACTACAAACTGTTTTTTGGCATATGAATAAAAATAACTCTAATCTCAGATTAAACAGAATTCTGATAATTTTTTTCTTTTTCGACTTATCGACTCATTTCAGTTCACTTTAGGTTCAATTAGTTTTGACTTGATTTAAGCTAATTTAACTTTTATTTTAGTGCAGCTCCATGTTTCAGATTTAATTCACTTCTAATCATGTTTTTAGATGTTTAAAACTTCCTTAAACTTTGTTTTGGCAAATTAAAAGCAGAAATGTATTTTATTGATAAAGCATGACCAGCTGTTGCTTTTCTATAATGAATCCAGCAGCGTTGGGTCACAGTGACGCCATGTTGGTAACCAGCCTCCAGCTGCAGGACGTCCAGGGTTCACCCGTCCGACTGATGCACCAATCATCCATTCACACTTAGACAGATCAAATCACCTTCACCAGCATTTTCAGGTCCTTCCATGGATTCTCAGTTGGATCTTGGTGCAGACTTTGACTAGGCCGTTCTAACAGACCCTAACTTCGTTCATCCTGCTGAACTCCACCCTGAAGCTTTAGGTCCTCTTTGTTCAAACCTCTGCAGATCCAACTTCATCTTGGTTGTTCTCTAATGTTCCTTTAGAAACATCAGAAGCAGAACAGCTGCATCTGCATCTCATTTTATTCTGCTTTAACATCCGATTGACGTATTTTACGTTCTGTAGGTGAACTTCACAATACAAGCCAGACGAAACCATGAACCTTTATGTAATTTTAATATTTTAACTTGATTCCTGGCTGCACAAAAACCACAAAAAAACATCAATTAAATGAAATCCTCTGCTGCTCTTTAAGCAGTGGAATCTTCCAGCAATATGAAGCGGTTATAATGGTGGAAAGAAGCCAAGATGAGCCTGGAGGCTGCAGGCACCACCAATGTCCCACTGAGAGGACGGGACCAGAAACGTTCCCATAACCACAAACTATTCCTTTACATTTATCTCAGCTTTAATGTCTATGGAGGTCTGCTGGTGCAGACAGTGAGGGGACTACTGACATATCCTCCCCCTGAGGCCTCCTCTGGACACTATAATACACAAAGAACCTGCTGTTTGGCCACCAGAGAGATGGAGACAATGGGAGATAAAGGGAGCCAACAGACCGTTAGGAGAGGAGAAGATCGTTAAGGATGACGGGGGTTAAGTGAGAGGAACATTAGGGCCGAGTTTAAATCAAACACAACGAGCTGCAGTCGACACAACAGCACCAGTAACGCACATTCCACTGATCGACGTCCGATTTGATGGGAGGGAGGAGGGGGAGACACGATGCGTGAGAGAGAGAGTTTGTTTCTCCACATGGCGGAGAATGTGACAGTGGCAGATATTAGAGCTACTCATCATGTTCTGCCCTCTGGCTGAGGAGGGGGAGCCAAATGAAAAAAGGGTGCAGGGCGTAACGAGGTGCTACGCTAAGACTTTTTTAGAACGCCTACAACCCCCCACCCCATGAGCAATATTCAGTCAATTACACCAGTCTCATAATTCAATAGAGAAAAACAAGGACGTTAGCAGGGAATCCTAATTTCATTTAAACCCATTTACCAAAACAAATTAGACAAGTTGCTGCATTAAAAAAGGCGGCAGTGTAGAAATGAGCAGCAGAGGATTATCAGCAGGCTGGGTTGCAACACATGCAGGAAGGGAAATAAGTCAGAAGCTGAGACGGATGGCGATATCTGCAGGGCGAGGCGTGTCCCGCAGAGACACCTCCCGCCTGCTGGACTCATCGCTGTCGGCTGATGCCGAAGACAGTTTGTCTTTGGTTGATTCTTCATCCCCATCACTGTCAGCGAGGGGTTATTCATTGTGGAGCCATCTCTGCTAACCCGGCAGTGAACTCCTAAATCACCACAGACTAGGATTTGAATATTTCATCACATAATTGCAGCTTTAACCTAATCTATAGAAAATCCTGAGCCCCTCCTCTGTTTCTGTTGAGAAGTCAAAAGCTGCATCAGGATCCGATCCCTTGAAATAATGAGGAACTTTTCAACGCCTGAGAGCAAGTATAATTAGCACTGATCCAGATTAGGGTCTTATCTGAGGCCCGACTGTCGCTCCGATAAACAACAAACACCAGCTTATGTATCATCACTGGAAAGCAATATTCTCTCCTTTGTTTGACTATTTTCAGCTGTGGAGTTTGGCTCAACGCAGGCCGTTTATGTGATGTGGTTAAATGAAAAAAAACATCTCATAAAAGAGCGATGAGGGTGGAGCAGAGTGGTTATGGCGATTAGGAGCTTTGTGTTTGGATTGAAAAGGGGAAAATACGTCCTTGTGAAGATGGAAGCTGAGAGTACAGCTGTGCTCAGCAGACTGGCCTGCTGTAGCGTCGCTAACGCAGCCCTGCTATCAAACCTACACTGAGTGACAGAATGGATCTGATCGCTGCAACGACAGACATCTTATTACGCATTCGCTCTGCCATTGCTTTGGATGATCTGCATGTAAACGAGGGTAGGGTTAGTAGACCAACCCTGACCCTGATGACTGACAGCTGAGGGAGCTTTTTCACTAACTAACATCTTCAAATTAGTCCCCAGACACCCCCACCCCATCCCACGTGTCAATCATCTTCCCCAGCTGTCAGCTGTAATCGGCGTGTTCGCCATCTAGAAAACAAACACATTAGAGGCTGTCGGCTCCGTCACAGCGCTGCACTGTTCTACACTTTCAATCCAACTATCAGCTACCTCATATTTTTAAGGCATCACCTGGTGTCACAGAAGCGTTTTCATGACCTACATCCTTTTTAACACTGTTATGTTAAAAGCCTTGATATTCATTTGAAGCACTGGTGGAGCAAAACGCCCTCTGTGCTCTCCAAGCTTAAGCTGCACCACCTATGCAAAGACACTGCAGAGAAGGAGCTTTTATCACCCACAGAGACGTGAAGCGGGAGAAGTTGGATGGATGGATCTCTGTATATAATCAAAATTTCCCTCCAACACACATGAAAATAAAAGCTCCATATTTAAATGAATTGCAGTGATCTGGCTGTATGACCTTCTCTGATGCTTGTTTTGGTTGATGACGTGGTTAACATGAACGTCAATGAATCCACTCCAGCCAGATGTGTCAGAGGAGGAGGGAGTCAGACGCCACATTTCACCGTAATGTTTCTTGTCTCGGCAAGATTAGCTTTTCAATAAAGTTTAAAAGAAGTGAAGATGGAGGCCGGACAGACCCTGGTGTGTACGGTCATCCCCTCTACTGTCCGAACATAACACTGCATGTCCAGTCAATAACTGATGGTACTGAATGAGAGGTTTGTCCACACGGTTAAAGCTCAGGGTGTATTAAACAGGGATTTACAGCACAGAGCGGGAGATTGATTATCGATATGCTGACTTTAAATCAGTCAGTTCCTCCAGTCTCATAACATACAGTAGATGATTGAAGGACACCCAGGTTCCCATTGATCCCACACTGAAGCAGACACTCACCGTGGTGTATTTGCCCAGCTGGCAGAGGGAGGGGAAGGTTTCTTGATGAGCTTTACGGATCTTCTCAATGATGGTCTCAAGCTCAGCCGTCAGCTCGTAACTCTCTGCCAGCTCCGGCTTCGGGCCTTCCTTCTTCTTCTTGTTCCGATCGTTTCGAACAGCTGGAGGAGAACAAATGAACATCTCTTAGACTATTGTGGAGGGTGGAGACAGTCAGAGGTCTCCTCTGAGTGGGCGACCTAGAATCAAACACATCCAACGAGCGGCGTCAGCAGGAGCCCAACAGGAGAATCAGTTAGAAAGAGACTTTGATGGAAACGTTTTCCTTAAAATGCTAAAACTAGGTTGGCTTGGTTTATCTGACTAAAACAGAATTCAATGAATTGAAGTTAAATATGAATGTCTGAAGTGTTGTGACACCATTTGCTACAGTTTAAAGAACAAGTAACCCTGTTTACTGCATCCAGAGGAAAACAGGTTGTCGGTACGAACCTGCTGGTCTTAGCAGAGGAATCACATCTGGATCTAAACTACACGCTGTGACCAGCTGGTTGCAGCACAGAGTCTAAATGCCTGATGTAGGATGTAAAAAAAGAGTTTTAAAAATGACTGCTAATTATTAAATACATATTTTACTCCACGGGCATCATGAATCTCTTTTCTTGTTTATCCTGTTCATAGAAAGTAAGACACGCTGATTAAGATCATATCTTGATCTGCTAGACGAAGCCATGAAGGTTGTTTTAAAATGTCAGTTTTCAGTCAAATTCTTTATCAAATATCTGACTTTGATTTTAGTTTTTATCTGTAGAAACTGATATATATGCTGAACAGCATCAGTATATTAGCATATCTGCTTGGAGAGGATGTGAAGTTTTGTTTATTGTTGAAAACTCATTTTGACTCCATCTCGGGTTTATTTTTT
Source organism: Jordanella pulchra (assembly GCA_034780135.1). Classification (NCBI taxonomy): domain Eukaryota; kingdom Metazoa; phylum Chordata; class Actinopteri; order Cyprinodontiformes; family Cyprinodontidae; genus Jordanella; species Jordanella pulchra. The sequence continues at coordinate 2,666 of JAUZNJ010040421.1, read as the reverse complement.
TGTCCCTCTGTTATTCTTGCATTCTCTGGTTTAGTCTGTATATTTTGTAGGTTTCAGCCCCCCCATCAACATAAAATCTTAGTCTGAACCGGACTGAACATTTCCAAGGATGTGATGTGCGGCTAATGATGAGACATCCACTGAGGTCTGCTGGAGCTCAGGGAGCGTTTAGCTGTTAAATCAGGAGGGTTGAGAAAAGCTGCTTTCACTGAATGCAGTCAGGGTTGATAGTAAAGCACGGATTTAGAAACTCTTTGCACCAACTCTCTACTTTCCCTGATTTTTTTTCTTTCTGTAAAAACAAAGAGTTAATCATATGTCATCTATAAAAACCAGCAGCAGCTAACAGCTGCATTAAAGCGGAGTTTCGTTTTTTTAAAAGCGGTTCTACCGCGTGCTTTTTGGACAGAATTAGAATTATAGACGAAGATCCAACTAACAGCTTGTTCAAGGAGGAAAGACCAGGGATGTCAAACATCTGCTGGAAAATAAATCCTGTTGATCCAACTAAAGCAGGAGAAATCATCAAACTTAAAGGGTGTTTTTACTGGAAACCTGGAAAGAGTTTAATATCATCAGAGTAAAAGATCCTCAGACTGAAATCAGCCTGATGGGATGAAGAACACACTTTTTCATAGGTGAGAAACGAAACATGCAACTATAGCAAGGAACCATGCAGGAGTTCGGCTGTTCCTCAGCATGCGTAGTGACATAATGCGAGCGACGACAGGATGGCAGTGTTAACACAAGCTGGCGAGCCACAAGATGTGATTTAGCAAGACAGCAGCTGGGTTAATTCATCTCACCCCCACCAGGGCCAATCCATTACTTCTGCACTTCAAGCAAATTACTGAGCGTGAGCAGATCCATCCGAATGATGCATTGAAAGGAAGCCATGAAAATGTAGGACTTTTTAACAGCATTTACAGGGTAGGGAGAGAAACCACGCTGCTGATGCAGGGCCTGTGTTCACTGCTCCTCACTTCCACACATATATAGAAAGTCTTTGCTGCATGTTTGGCTCCAGAAATATTAGTTTCATTAATAAGTGGTGCCTTTGAAGAGCTGTCAGTTTTATGGCAACGTCTTTAAATCTCAGAACTGCAGTTATTAAATGATTTGGTGTATTTTGTTCTTAAGATAAAACTGTAAGAGCTCTGAAATCTCTGAGGACCAAATGATGCCGTCGTAGTTCAGGGTTCGACGTCATTTGACTGAATAACTGAAAAAAATTTGATTCATTTGATTTTCCAAATGCCAATAAAAGCTCCAGTGGAGCAGAGGAACAGGTTCTCTCTAATCCGGTTCTTATTGGCCCAGTTTAGATGTTCGTCCAGATCTTTCTTGATGTCCATAATTCATTTCCTTTAAAGGTTCTTCTACTCAGGTCTTCCTGAAGTCAGAAGGTTACCTTGGACTCAGTTCATGGGGTCAACAATAAGACCTGCTGATTAACGGGCCGCACAGTTTGTAAAACCCTGAGAAGTCGTCTGACTTTGGATGCTGAAGAGCAGGAATGTGTGAATTATTTTACATCCATACATGAATCTGGACGGCCTTCAGCTCAGTATGTACAAAAGTATGTGTAGAAGTTGTTTTTTCAAGACTTTGAATAGAACTTTTATGAGGCTGAAATCCTTCCAGATAATTTTGAAATATAAGTGGAAATATGATAAGAATAAGGTCTTTGTACTGAGTTTCTTTATATACCAGAAACTTTAGGAAGGAGTGAGATGGAGGAAGAGTGCTCAGCCTGTTCAAATATAGAGTCTAGTAAAATCAGCTTTACAAACTCAAACCTTCAAACTTCTGCACTTTAACTGCATTTAAAGTACGTTTCATATAATGAGGAATTAAATGCTTTATTCACAGCAATATAGGAGAACATATACCTTGTATAGAGCTGCAGTTTCCACTCTTCAGATCTTATTAGTAGCATCTGTTCAGTGACATGTTGTCTGTCTGTACATTGTTTTCTGGTTCTCTTCTTCTTTTGCATTTAAATGCATCCTAAAGTCATTTCTAATCATATATATTGGAGCTTCGTGTGTGAAAGTAAATCTGTTTGGTTTCTCCTTGGGACTTAACATTTATGAAAGCTGTGTGAGGAAGGTAAATGGGAAAAAAAGCCTATAAGTTAAGGCTTGAAATGAAATAACAAGCAGAGGACATATAGATGTTGGTTCTTAAGATTTCTTAGCAACAGAAGTGATGTATTATTTAGCGCCTGTTGAACTTCTGGACCATGAAAAGGTTCAGGGTTGGGGGGGGCTTTCATTAAAATAAGTTCTGTGAAAACTTGCTCTGAGTTTTATAGTTTATTGTTGAAATGTTCTTTTCAAAGGGCCATAGTTATAGATCTATACAAAACAGAGCAAATCTGCAGCAACTCTAAGTTGTACTTCAGCCTCCAAAGAGCTTTGGAGGGGGTGCTGCTTCCACACCACCGCCCAGTAGATGGCGCCGTGGAGCCCTTTGCTGTAGCAGAGGCGGTCACAGTGGCAGACATGGACTGACCCGACCCCAGAAATAACCAGATACCTTCTGATGAACATACACAGCACTTCTTTTTTTATCTTCACATTTAATATTGTTGGGATCCGGAGTCTGTCTGCCATCTTTCCTCCAGCAGAGTGCGCCGTGGTTCTCCTGGGCTGGAGCCCTCA
>JAUZNJ010040420.1:0-10378 GCA_034780135.1 Jordanella pulchra | reverse complement strand
TCTTACCATTAAGCTGACTTCTCAGAACTTGTCTTACCCTTTGGAGGTATTTGGTTGTGGCCGACTTCCTTGCAACCCCCTCATGATTTCCATTAGCCTTTGGGAGCCCAAGGTACTTGTAGCTGTCATGGATATCCCCAATATATCCCACTACAACGTTTATGAAATATATCAAATACTTTTATAGATGTCCTCTCGGATCTCGGATCCCTGGGCTCTCACCCGGGTCTGCCTTGGGTGTGACTGGTCGGCAGTGAAGCTTGTGGGCTCACTGTCGGGGCTCGGCACTATCGCCTGTGGGGTCGGGCCCCTCAGGGACTGGACCCCTTTAGGCTTTGGTCCCTCAGGGGGTCTGGTCTGCCCCTCACTGGTGGGTGTGGCCCTCTTTGTGTCTGCCCTTCTCCTGTTCCAGGGCCTGGGGTGCCTTGGATATCGGGGGCTCTCGTCGCCTGTTGTCCATTCTGGGCCCAATAGGGTTAGTAAGGGGCTGTCCAAACCTGTTATTGAGCACATTTTTCTTCTGGAAAAAAAAAGATTTGCAAATCTTTGATACATGAGCATGCACATGCAAACACATCATGGGAATTTGGTTCCAGGTGATAATGGATACAAACTAATTCTAAATACTAAGCTGCAGTAATCACATATCTAAGGGGTACCTGCTGCTCTTAAAGCTTTGTTTGATATTTATTTTTGGTTGTCTGTTGTCATTTTTTCTTTTTTTTCTCTCTTTTCTTTTCCTCTTGTTTCATACAGGTGTGGAAGCAGGCTCCTAGGAGTTCCTTTATATCTTGTGTTGTTTAGTTTTGCTATTTTGTTTTACTTTTTCTCTTTTCATGCTCTCTTTCCTGTCTCTATCTCTTTCTCTCTCCCCTTAGTTCTTATCCTCTCTTTCTTTCTCACCTTCCTTTCTGTCTCCTTGTCCGTTGCCTACTGTTTTACTCCCTCACTAAGTTTCAATAAAGTTTCATAAAGCCGAATCCTATAATAGAGTCATAATGGTCTGCTTGTGAAAGCATAGATGTTGGGCTATGATCAAACTCTGGGATATTTATTCCCAGTGTCATATTAGCAAAACAGGACACAAAGGAAAACAACTTAATAACAACAAAATTAATTATGTCTTAGCATTTTTAAGAATATAACCAGCTGTCTGTTTTGGTATGAGTAATATGGACAGATAGCACTGCATTGTGTCACCAAGAGCACTTGAAAACAAAGGGTAATCACTAAATTACGCCTAAAGAAATTTTCTATTAAGTTTTTAAATTGCTAGTCAAAAACCAGTGATTTCCGTCAGTGCCAGAAAAGACTTTACTACTCCGAAACAAGCTCAAAAACTTGTCCTGTTTTTTGCACATTTTTGACTTTTACAGTAGTAATAGTACTTTGTTGTTTTGTTATGGTACGTATGAAGCCATATTTTGTTCTGGTAAAGCATTCTTTTTTAAGTGGAGTGTATTTCCGCTCTTTGTTACCAGAGACCGAGGGAGGCTACCAGTTCAAGCCTCTTCCTTCACTATACAACGGATCTGTAAAAAGTTAATTTAAGGATAACACTTTAAGATACCTCTTAGAGCCTGCTGCATTTGTCTTGGGTTCACCTCCTGCTTGTCTAGACCCTCTTTCTTTCCCCTCTTCTTGTGTCTTACTTCTCAAATAAAAGCTACTAGTTCCAAAAAAATGAAATAAGGTATAGCTGTTGAAGATCACAAATGAGAGCAATGAAATGTAGTATTCTAATGTGTTATTATTGTTATTATATTGAACTTACTGTAAACACCTAATTCCTCCTCTTTAGAATGTAAGTTTTACAAGAGGTTCTGTACAGAAATTTTAACGACAAACCGAAAGACTTTTGCAGCTTTTACATCAGTCTTTGTTCCACAAATTTTATATGTAGAGAACTCGAGAGCCTGAGAATTAATCGGAATTGGGTGGATGACGAGTAAAAAACTGTACTACCTACAGCCCACTCAATGGTAAGGGTGTCTTGTGTAGATCTAGTACATCACAAATAGCTGTCACCATCCTTGTTTCTATAAATTTAGAATTTAGGTATATATTTTATCATCAAATCTCATATTTTTGGACATGTGGTTAGTTTGATATTTCCTCAAAAAAACAACCAGTTCCAATTGAAGATTTATTTCTTGTTGAAAAACAATAAATGTATAAAAGTACACCATACAAGCAGTACCTCTTGTAAAGAAGAATTGTATTTTTTAAATCTAAAGTATCAAAAAATCACATGGTGGGGACTGCCCATACTCATATTACTGTTTTGTTAAGGTAATTAAAATACCTTTAAATATATTAATATGCATTTTCTGAATATGGTCGACCTTCTAGGTCTTACAGTTTCATGTTTCCTCTTCCCTTAGAATAATGTCATGAAGGTATTTAGAATCCTACACTGATAGCAAAACCTTCACACTTTCATCTCAGAGTGAGATAGAACTACAGAACATTCATTTTTTTTAAAAAGATAGCAATTAGCACTTGGTTCATCTTTTACTCTATTAGAAAATATATTTTATTATTTCTATTTCCAATAGAAAGTCTTGCTTAGGGATTGTTGATCACATTTTTTTAATAAAGGCAAGATTTCATTTATCCCATGTTAAATTATGCAACTGACTCTTTAGAAAAATTTAAATATATATGAAACTAATTAAATGTACTACTGAGACCAATAAGGTTTTGGTGTATTAATCTAACCCAGTAACCTTTATCAATACCTTACACTGAAGTTGATTAACGTAACGCTTTTTTTTGTATTTCCCAGCAGTGAAACTGAAAGCTCTCCTTTCAATTCATGGCTCCAACTCTCCCCCTTTCTGACACGTTTATGTTAACACTAACAAATTAAAGCAGTGTACACATACAAGCTTCTCGCTGAATATTAGTTTTACGACACATGTCCGTGTTTGCAAAGTTCTGTTTTGTTTTACTTTGTTAAGAGCATCTATGGCTCGTGGTTTTGAATGTGTGTGTTGTGCTTTTCCACCACCCACGCGGCTCATTTGTCGTGACAATGCTTAGAGCATCACCGTTAATTTAAAGCAAGCAGACCTAAATTGCTTTCCCACTTTTTTAGGCTCCATGCCTGGTAGACAGAATCAAAAATAATAATGCTAATGTTTAACCTTAGAGAGTGGATTTTCAGAATTCATTAACGGTGGGAGTTGGCATGCATTTAAATATATTACGGCAATAATTTGTAATATATTGCTAAATGCATCATGTTAATCAAAATGATTACCATTCATGTAAGATCTGACAAACTAAACATATTTCCAAGTTAATTTTCACAAAATGACATGCATCCAAAATATGAATACTCATTTGAGCAAATTTTCTCAAAACTTAAATATCTCTTGGTAGTTTTTTTTTTATGCTCTAACCTTTAAAAATCATGTTATAGTAGAAAGTCAATGACACTAATTTTGCATTGTTCTAACTTGATTGATTGATTGATTGATTGATTGATTGATTGATTGATTGATTGATTGATTGATTGAAGTGACAACTTAGAGGCCTTTGACAGAACTCACCCAAACACTTGATTAATGTTTAGCTTCTTGCCTTTGAGAGTTTATTCTCTATTAATTTGATAATGTACTGAAAACTTGTTATTGCAAGGATGTACTTCATGGCATATGTTTAATTGTAGGAATGTCAACTATGACCATGAAGTTTCAAATATGACAAAGCAATTGTTTAATAATTTTTTCTGTCAGATTAATCAGCTTCCTCTTCTTATTCAATTAATACGATTCTTTTCACGACCCTTCGGTGTCCGCATGCAATAATGATGTTTGGCTTCTTACTCAACATTTAATATTAAAAACGGCCACTTATTATTAATTATTTATAGCCAAACCAAACATAATGTTGCACCTGTTAAAAAAGAAAAAATGAAGAAGCTTCAGCCAATAAGGACTCCTTTTACTTGTAAGGCAGATCCACTTGTTAATATCCAGTGTACTTTAGCAAAATGGGAATGAAGACTTTTACAGTTCTGATCTTTATCCCTTTTTTCCCAACAAACAAAGTAAGCAGATTTTCTGCATTCTTTTTCTAGTATAACCAATGCAAATATCATGCAAATTTTAGCTCATCTCTCTAATATATGTCCATGATTTATTGAGCTTGAGCGGTCCTCACTCATAACGCTTCATGTTCTCTTTAATGTCATGAATCTGTCCATGTCTGACCCAATCTCCTTTTTATTAACCCCACATGTAATTTGTCACCACCTTCTCCCTCTAATTGAACCTATCCTGTCCCTTAGTTTATATATATACATATATATATGCGTGTTAATTAACAAATGTATAACTGGAAAACATAGAAACTCCCTAAGATATGTAGTTTGCAACTAAATCACGGCGCTGACAGAGTATGCGGGGTTTACATTTTGAATGTCATCCAAAAAGGTTATCTTAAAATCAACAAAACAAACCTTTTGGGAGTTCTGATGTCTTTGTAACAGAACACTGTCAAAAGCTCAGGTAATGCATGTTTTAGTTACTGTTGCAGATGTCTCCTAAAAGCAATTTGCTTAGCTAAGTAGTCTATAATGATGTATTCCAGCCTGAGGCTAAAGACAGCTCATTCATCTCAGGATGGACAAATAATCTCTGAAATTTCAAGTTGAAAACATAATAAACTTTTGTATTTTTCAGCATGACTTGTAGGGTAATTGTACTATATTTGTGATCCAGATACATTTAGAGAGGACCAGTTTGCATTATAAGTATTTCTTAAACAAAAATTTAAAACATATTTTGGGTGGGAATTTTTATAACTATCTCTTATTTTTAACCCAGTGTATGGTAACAAATGTATATTTTTTATCTTTCTGCTGAACTGTTCTTGCCACAAACTATCATACATGTTTTTATTTATTTAGTTTTATTTTTTTGATAGATTTTTTGTGACGGTCTGTCTTGTTAGGGTATGAATTAAGAAACATTTTCTTGTTCTCCATATCATTTGTATCATGTATGAATCCAATGGTATCTAAGGTTTTCTCTGAGTCCCTGTATTAAAATCTTAATTTACCACAAAGTATCTTTTTTCCTCTCATGTAAAGAATCCTGAAAGGCTTGTTTTCAAGATTAATCCAAGTAAAAAGAATCCAGATAAGCTTAAAATGCCTGAAAAGAAAGAGATCTTTAATCTAGAAACAACTATCCTTAAAGTAATAACTGATGTCAATTGTTATACTTTGTAAGGTTTAAAGTGACTATATGACACCTTAAAAATGTTTTACATTAAACAGGTAACATCAAATATCGTCTCTCAGGAGTTGACACTCTAAGCCCAAAGTCTTCATGTGGTTGGTCCTTCATGTTCACCTGACCTGGCAGCCATCCAACCCTAAACAGTCCTCACATTGTCTAGTTTTCTCTTAAGCTATTGCAAGGCTTTCCAGCAAAATTCTTACTATGATGAACTTTAAGGCCTTATCTTTTTTAATGTCCCAAACTCTTACAGTGAAAGGATAAATCCAAACAACAATTTGGGATGTCTGCCTTTAGACATCCCACATGGTGGAATAAGAGGGGAAGAACCACTTCAGACCTTCAGGAGCTCTGTTTCCAATCGGATGTGGGGCAAATTTTGACTGAATTTTTAAAAAGACAAAAAAAAAAAGGGATGGCTGTTTGAGTCCATGTAAAGCGTGATGTTGTCTTACACTGGTTGATGTTATGCTTGGCTGTAGTAAACAGGAAGTAGAATTAGCAAGCTAGACCACAGATCAGCCTTAGACTGAGGTTTTAATAAACGTGTTGGCAGCTAGTTTTAGCGAAGACATCTGGAGGTCTGGTTCTAGTGCTGTACTCAGACAGCAGAACAGCTGATCAGTCATGAGAGGTAAATATTCGCTACGTCAGAACTTATTTGAAAAATGTGTTTCCATCTCTTCCTTGATGCTTTTATGTTTTTTTAAAAAGTCAGAAACCAGCATCAAACAAGTGTTAAAAGCTTCCTGCAAAAATTAGTAAGTTGACTTGAATTTTGCTGTTTCCATCAAGCTTTTCTAATGTGATTCTTTAAAATGCACAAAAAAGATTTTGATGGAATCACATCTTCCAACTTTTGTTCTGCCTAAGGTCCCGAAGGGCCAGGATTCTGCTTTGCTTTGTCTCTAATATCTAAGTTACTTGGACAAGAAAATAAAGAAACTTTGTATTTTGGGTAAATTCATCAATTTCCCCTGTTGTTTACAACCTAGAGTCAGATTGTGAAAGAAGTCATATCATTAAATGGTTATTTATAACTCACTGGTACAAGACATTCAAATCTTTATATCATTATTCTGTTTCCCTAAACACACTAGAAAAAACTGTTGTTCCTTCAAAATAGCAAAATCCAAAATAAAGGTGCTCTCAGGAGTTTTGCAAGCATAAAAAATGCAGCCAATAAGAAATGTCCAGCTTTTAAGAGCATCCAATCCGACTCATGGCATATTATTTTACTATAAATATGTTATTTGAAATGTTCTTTTGTAATATCTTCTGTAATAAATTTTCTAAAGTTTGTTGCATTCTTTAAATGACTTTGTTGTTTTTCTATTGGGAGCAGGATGAAATCCATGTTTTGTATGTTGAGGTGAAGGGTCAAGAGTGAAAACTGTACTGTCTATACTATTTAATTTGTTAACCCACATCATAAAAATAAATCCATTCTCAAAATGTTTAACACAACCTTTTTTAAAAATAATTCACAAAATAAACGCTGGAAAAGGTCTGAGAAATCAGTAGAAATCTCCTGCTTCTTCTTATGATATATAAGTCGCTCAATGAAAAGTCGAAACTCATTCTGCAGACTCTTAGATTCATTTAAAAACATTAATATAAGTTACTATAGCCTATCATACTACAGGTTTGATACACATACTACAGGTATAACATTTCCCATTGCAAGTATAGTGAAGCTCTGTGTCTGAAGGCAAAAGTCGACTTTAAATTCTCAATATAGTAACTGAACAGACTAAACCGTTTTCCTTCAGCAGCTTGATTTAACTCCAGCAGCGTTTGTAAAGTGTGAACAGAGACAGAGAAAAGCATGAGAAGGTGAGAGCACAGAGATGGTGTAATATAAAAGACCCACCATTTATTTCACACCATCTTGGTAAATCAGGTTAGCAGTAAGAGTAAGTTTTGATTGTCTTTTATTAGGGTTAAAATAAATTCGACTGTAACTGGAAAGGCACTCTGGCGCAACTTTCACTGCTAAAGGTTAGATGGAAACAGCTCCATACACATACACAGGCAAATATGTGGACAAGCACAATGATGCTATATGGTTATTCAAGTCAGGTGGTATTATTGCACAAATAAAATACAATTCCTGCTTTTTTTAGAAAGATTTTTTAATTAAAATCTTTATCAGTAAACCTAATCCCCAACAAGCAGTCTTACAAGCATATCAGCATCTATCACATTGCAGAAAATCCTTTTTAAGTGGAGCCATTTTGTGTTTACAACTGTCTTCTCAACACATGGCAAGATTAATGATTCATCAATTAGTCTTGTCAGGCTTGGTTAATCACACCTGGCAGAGTCTCTAGGTGAGAAAACTCTGGTAGTAAATCTTTAATTGATCAGCTGCTTTCTTTGGATGCAGTTAACATCTCTTGCACTGACAGCATAAGTGAAAGAAAATAGATGTTAAAGTCAATAGCTATCTAAAATCTCATTCATTTCTGTTGGTTTCAGACGCACTAAACTGCAAAAAGCTGAGTGTATTTTTTAAGATATGTAATATTTTTCAGCTTTAAGTTCCAAACTATGGTCACTTATCAAATCATTTGTTTGTTACAGACCTATCAGGCTCTTATTTGTAAATTTGCATACCTTGTCAGTAGTAGAGTCTAACAAACCATTGGCAGTTAATGGTGTTTAAATTGTATACTTCCAAATATAAAATATCTAGATTGTTTAAATGTTAACTTTATCATCCTGCACTGAACTAAGATTATTTAAACCCCAGTTTGAGAATTGTTAAAGCCTCTATTCTATTGGCGAAAATATATAGTTGGAACAATTTCACATGAAAAAACATGTAGAAGTTCACAAAAACATTTACAGCAACTTGGCTTTTTCATTTTCCTGAAAGGATGTTATCAATGTTAATAGCTTCTAGCTCGTTTTCACTTTGTTTCAGTTCACCTCATTAACTGCCTCTACTGAGGGAACCTGCAGTGATGGTGGAAGCATATATGCATGTTCACAGATAAGGAGAGTTGAGAGAGATGGAGGTTTGCACAAACTGTGTTTTATATTTGGTGTTTTTGTCCTTCCTCCTTCCCCCTATAGCTATTCTTTGAAGACTTATTTCACTAAAAGATTTCAGTTTTACTATGCGATTCAAGATACATTGAATGACATGTACAGAAAAACTAAAAAAAAAAATAAAAAAGAGAGAAAATATAGTGGGAAATGAGAGAACAAACCAGTTAGCAGAGAGGTAATTAAAAATGTGGTTCTATTTGAATTATAGCAGCTCCTAACGCTTAAAAGTGTACATGAAAGGGAAAATGTTTCTGTGCAGGAGAGCAAGTGATTAAGTGCTTGAAGCAAGAGCAAATTCAAAACACACAGGAATGTTTTGGACCATAAGGTTTAAAAATATGTAATTCAATCACTATTCAAATTTGCTGGGGGTCAGAATTACGGAGAAAACTCATACAACCTCAACTACATGGTTAAAGTATACATCATATTGTCTGTACCTCAACAGTTGGAAATTTGAACCTGCTTTTTGCATAATGTTAATACCACACCATCTTTATCTATAACATACTTTACTTATTTTAAAACTATTTTAAATTTACTACAGTTATCTTTTTAAATTAGGAAGTCTAAATTCCTTATCTGTATCCTTGAGTCTTTATATATTTAATCTACACATGATAAAACAAAGATAAAAAGATCTGATGTTATTATATCTCTGAAGACATCATCACTATTGCAGCATAAAGAAAGAAAGAAAAAAAACAGCAAATATCAACTGTTTTTTTTATCTTGAGATTTGGAAATAAAAATGAAAACAATCAGCATTTAAACAAAAGATAGATTTTACATAGAGTGATATAACAGCTGATTTAACTAACAGGTAACCGTTCCCATTCCCGCTTTTATTCGAAAGCAATGCTCTACATGTCTGTATGCTCAGGTCCGTCTGTGCTTAGACAACACATACATGCAAAGGAAAAGCTCAGCTCAATGGAAGAGTTTGTCCACACATTCATTTTCAGTGCAGCCTAATGTGAATCTGATCCTACCAGATTTTCTTGGCCCATATATATTTGTGTCTGGATAATAATGTTTTCTTTTCCCCTCCCTTCCTCTATCCCCCCCTCATCCTCCTGGTCATCTCCCTCCCTCTTTCTGTGCTGAGATTATTCAACCATAACGTGGCTAAGTGCAGCAGCTCAGGGGCATTCGTGTGCCATGGTGCTCTCTCAAATGACAAATGCACGTGTCGCACATATTTCCAGTTACCATTCAGAGATAAAGAACCCCTTCTTTTAAACCTTAGACCCACACACATTCACAGTCTTTTCCTCTGGTCATTAATCTTCTTTATGGTATACATTTGGATCTTCTTGAATGTGTTTTTTGCCATGGGTCTCCCCAGATCCCCCTGCAGCCTATCTCTTCCTCCTCAGCGATTATTCCCCACTATATGTCCCATCCTAATCGTCCCCCCTTTAAATTGCTACACTCCATCACCCTAGTCTTTTGTCTTAGTTGGAGAAATAAGTGTAGGCCCCTGCAGTTAGTTTGTCCAGAATTCACTTCAAGTCATTCTTGACACATCTTGTACTGACACCTCGAGACATCACAGACAGAAGGTGAAGCACTAACCTTCTTCAGGAATCAAAATATCCCTTTTTGCCATCCCTGACTCTTAGATACACGAACATAACAGATTTTCTAGAGAAGGTTTGATTTACTTGACTGCTTTAATTAGACTTCAGATCTCCCATAGAGCAGCCAGAATCATGCCCTAACCATTCCCAAGACAATCTGCATAGGCCAGTTATGAATAATTATTCGAACTGGAAATTTTGGTCTTCAAGTGTCTAAATCTTTTATTTCCTTGTTTAACAAATACAAAGTAAACAATCAAAAATGACCGTTTCAAATTAGATTTTGTTCATAGTTTTCACCTGCTGTAGAGTGCATATCTCACTGCTGGTGTGACTGAAAGAGTGAAATGTGGAGGGAAAGTGCTAATTTCATTGACAACAATATATATATATATATATATATTTTTTGAGCTTTTTACGGCACTAGTGGCTCGTTTTTCTGACAGGAAAGGGGGAACGAGAGAGGGGGAGAGACATGGAAAGGAC
>JAUZNJ010040419.1:0-10379 GCA_034780135.1 Jordanella pulchra | reverse complement strand
TGGGCCTCCCTTCTGAAGCTGCTACCCCCGCGACCCGACCCCGGATAAGCGGAAGAAGATGGATGGATGGATGGATGAAATCTAAGCTTTTAATTTTGACTAAATTCTTAATTGCAGTTTTTCGAGCTTGTTTTTTAACATGTGTTAATGTAGATGAATATTACACAAATTATTAGATTGTCATTTTATTCTAAATCTAATGTTTAGTTTGCTTGATTGCCTTAGATTTCGTATGTTAATAGTTGCACTGAAGCACAGCATTTGCCATGTTTTTTCTCAGTATGCCATATTTCCTTTTCAAAGGAGAATATAATTCAATATAGCTCATCTTCAATGAGACTGAAATTGTTTGGATGCCGTTAGGATTTTTAAATTAAACTGGTATTAATAATCATCATTTTAAAACATCGGATTTGATTGTCACATGAATATTAACATGTTCTGTTTTTTGACTTCTGGTAAGACGCTCTAAGTTCTTATTTTCCATTTCGGTGCACGAAGCATTATTTAAGCCCATAATGATATTAGTGATGCACTAATGTGGGTGACAGTGTTTCCTGGGGGTCTTTAACTGGTGCTTCTTCTATTACATTATTTGTTAGACATCATCATTCCAAGTACATTTTTATTCAATGTCATATGCTTGTTTGGTCATTCTGACCTCAGTCTCCTGGTAACAAAACATAACACTCTAAAAGAAATCCAGTTCTGCATTAAATAATAACCTATTCAGAAACATTGGACATTATTAGCTCTCACTAACAAAATGACTTGCATTAAGCTCATTCATTTTTTTCTGGGTTAATATTAGAATGCCAATGAAATAAAAAGAAAAGTCTTTAATGCCTTACAGAAGACTTGTATATAATTGTATTATTAATCTTCCACAGGTGACTAATTACTTTATTTTTAATTTTTGGGTTTATATGCCTCTTCTAAAAATAATTGTGTATGGACTGTTATGAATCAGAAAATAGGTGAGCCATAGCTAAACGAAAATAATTAACCTGCTTGCAGAATCGTGCCGTGGACAAAATTAAATTATAAAAGCATTAATGCATTGATGGGCCATATTTAAACCAAAGAAGTGTCTAAGAAACTCATCCCCCAGAGATTTTGAATTGAACTGATTAACTTTGAACAATCACGTACAGCAAACACTGTGGTTTAGATTACTTTCACACAAACTTAACATTATACAATTATTAAAATCTGTTAAACTAATTTGTATCAATATTGTTGCAAGCTATGATACAATGTATGGGTTACAGAAACATAAAGAAGGAAATACATGTAGTATTTTATGGAAAGACTTAGTATGTTTTTTTGTTTTTAAATTAGTTATGCTTGGTATACATATGTATTTAAACCTTTTACTCTGACAGCCCAGCTTATCAAGTAGTCTTTAGAAGCTCCCAAATTTGTAAAAGTACAGATGCTTTTCAAACAGCTAATATTTCTAAAAGGCCAGAGATAAGGTTGTGGCTTAATTTAAGGTAAGGTCAAAGTATAAAACAATATCTCATTATTGGAAAACCTCCTGAAAGCACTGCTCAATCCAAACTTAAACTGTTATGGTATAATTGCAGGCTTAGGGAGATGTGGCCATCCCTTTAAACTGAGTTTTAGTTTGGAAAGCTGGGAAGAAGCTCATGATAACTCAGGAGGAGCTGTAGAAATCTGCTGCTCTGTGGATCCTCATAATTTCTGTTTGCTACAAGCCTTGAAGGTAAACAGAAAACATGTTGAAGAGTTGGTTTGGGTCAGAAGTGACCTTAATTATCAATTTGGGCTAAAAGCAAAACACTATGTTTGTTCTCGCCTTTGCATTTTAGCATGGCGGTCCGTTACACTGTCATTTTCTGAAATAATGCTGTGGTTACGTCATCATACTGTCTTTCAAGCTGCATATTGGTGTTTTTGAACACATTGTCCTGCTTATTTGAACACATGTATGGGAAACTTGTCTTTTTTTTTAAAAAACGGCATGTGTCGATGCAGAAAAGCATGGTTCACAAGTGGGCTAAACACAAATGCATACCACATTTCTCATAATTATACAGTTATGCTTTGCTTTGTTAGTTGCATTAGACTCTAATAAACTGCATAAAAGTTAGTGGATGAACTGGGAAAAAACTTAATATGTTAAAAAGTGTTTTGCAATCACGTGTTTATCTTTTTTGCAGGGTTTGTGCGTTTCCTCGAGGGTTATTACATTGTCTTGATCACCAAGCGCAGAAAGATGGCTGACATCGGAGGCCACTCAATTTACAAAATCGAGGACACCACCATGATTTACATCCCCAATGACTCAGTCAGAGTCTCACATCCTGACGAAGCGAGGTGGTTTTCTCAACAATTCTCCTTCCCTCTTTTTACTTTTTTGTATATGATAGAATACAATTGAACAAATTCTTGTAATATAGGAGTTATTATCAATAATCTTTGTCATCTGACTTAGAATACAGACATAGTACTCAGACAGAAATTTAAGATTAGCATACTTAGATGACCCACTTAGAAGGTATAGAACAGTCTCAGAAGAAAAAAAAATAAACACCCTTGTACAGAAGATATAACACATCCCTGGAAGAGATGTATGAAGCTTCTAGTATTTGCCATAAAGTACTGCTTCTACCAGAGCAGTGTACGAGATGGACTGAATTGTCAGCATGGAGCGTTTGTGTGTATATGTGTCTATGTCTTTTTCCTAATTAGTTGTATACTTATTGTTTGAAAGATATTTCTTAAAAATGCAACAAGGGGTTTTTGATGTGGATGTTAACCAACAGGTGACCTTTTTAAATTTCTAAAAAGGTAAACTATGAATCACTTCTAAATTTGTGTTTCCTCTTAGCTGGTAATTAAATTATTCAGTTATGCTGAATTCATTGAGACGCTTTGCTAAATTAGAAACAACAGAGCAACATTTTACTAATTAAGCTGCTTATAGTATTTCCTGACATTGAACGCTTTTCATATCACTTTCCTTCGGATTCTGTCTGCATTTTAGTTATTTCACGCCTACAGAAGGAGATATAAGTAACATTAAATTCCAGCTTCAACCTTAATTAATTAGTCCTCTCTTCATCATTTTGTTCCAAGTAAAACAAATCCTTTTGTGGTTTAAAAATAGTTTAGATGTAACACAACACCTTCCACTGAGTGTTTGCTGATCTATAAACATGCATATTTGTCCGCATAATCCTGTTACCACTGAGTGAAGCTGTTTTGAAGGTGCATGGCATTTAGTTGTTGTTGTTGTTTTTAACACTTGTGTTCAGTTAGTAAATTGGAATCACGCAGATCGCTATTTCTAGGGTAATCAGCTTAAAAGAGGTAGGGTGACATGCCTGGAGTGTTTAGAATCCACTGGTTATCCTTAACATTGTAAATAACACTCCTTATTTCTATAATTGTTGTCCATTCCCTGTAATAATATCACATAATCACCTGGTTAAAAGGTCTATTTATCTCCATTACACTATTGTATGTCTGTCTTTAATTTTAATGTACTAAACACATGCCCAGCTTTTAATAAATAATGTCCCAGGATTGCTTTAACCACCAACTAAATAAAGTTTTTTTTTTTTTACACTTTTTCTACATACAGTATCCACTGGTAAGAATTTGAATGGGTTACTGTGATTATGACCAACCTGATAACATATTTTCTAATCTGTAAAACAACACAGCCAGACTAACAGCCTCTGTGATAAAGATTCACTCACCTCAGCATGTTGAACTCGTACAGACACCAGATTTTAATGCAATTCATTACTACACAGATCTGCATAACGTTTTTAGATTTGAGTTTACCTTCCAAAAATGTTCAGTTCCGGAGAGAATCTTTTTTTTTTTTTTTTTCTAAATCTGAAAAGCTGAACTAATGAGCGACTCTGTTTTCATGTTAAAGATACGTGAGGATCTTTCAGAATGTGGACCTTTCCAGCAACTTCTACTTCAGGTAAAACAAAACAAGTCAGCACTCTTTGCATCAAATGTTTTCTTCAGTTTATTAGACTTTGTGACTTTGTTAGTCCTAATTTTAAAATGTTAAGTGCAGTTTGTTACAATTTAATCTTTGATCCAGCTATTTGAATTTACATGAAATGAAGGAATATTTTTGAATGTTCCTTTTTTTGCCCAAGTTGCTTGTCATTCAAAATTTACAAATGATAAAAAAAGTAGCAGGATTTTATTTTGTTTTTTAACAAAACTCAAAGCAATACATGAAGACATACTCTCCATATCAACAAATCCCCACAGATGCATATTTTTCTTTTTTCCTTCTAAACACAGAAAAAAATGCAAAGATCTCAATTTTTACTTGATTTCTTTGAGTTAACAACTCTGTCCTCCCTGGTGTGAAATGTGCTTCATATTTGTTATTGTTCAAATTTCTATTTTTGTAGCAATAGCAAATGAGTGAGGGTGAATTACAGAGGGCAGTACAGCCTGTTCTTGCTTCACATGACATTGCCTTTGTGCCCTGCAGCTACAGCTATGACCTGAGCCACTCATTGCAGTACAACCTGACATTATTGCAGAGACCTTATGAACTGTGGTCTGCAGCAGCTCCCTCCACCGAGGAGGAGGTGCACGCACAGGGCAAGCAGGATAGCTTTGACATCTTTGAGGATGAAGGTTTGCCTACACAAGGTGAGCAGAGGTGTATCTCTGTCCCTATTGCTTAATGCCTTGCCGTAAGTATGCCTGGGCTTATTTTAGTGGAGGTCATGGTACATATAAGGTAATGGAAACTGAATGAACGGACGTAGACTGCTTTAAGAATAATTGGATGGAAGAGAGGCAGGAAAAAAAGGAGGGTTTGAATTTAAATAAGGCTCATGAAAGAAAAAGTACCACAATAAAGCATAGTTCAACTGCAATTCAAAAAGTAAACGTGAACATCTCTAAATAATTCTTTCAGAAATACATCTCCAATTTACAAAGAAATACTGTTGTAATAAATAATAAAGTAATTAGTTTTAATTGTTCTTTCAACAAATGTTAATTTGGAGTTTGGGCTCCATTTTTAAGAATTATTTAACTTATCAGTTATTTTTAATAACCAAAGCAGCTCTGTAAATTTCTGGCATGTAACCAAAAACACCAACCCCCCTCCCCCCCATTACCTTTCCCAGGAAGTTATGCAGCTTTAACTACAATAAATACTTTTCTGCATATTAAATGCATAAAACTGTTCAAAAATACTTTCCTCCACATTCATTCAGTAAATACATTGACCATTAACATATTGGTCCACCATGTGGCATTTTTTTAGTTCAATTCAAATCAGATAAAATTTAGGGACAGCTGCTGTAATGAAGAAATGTAGACATTCTTGTTATTCATTTTATTCACAGAAATATCGTTTATTTTAATCATTTATATGTAATATTTATTCAAAGGAACTTGAAAGTACATCTTAAGCTACATTTAAAGAGCACAGCTTTTAGATATGTGGAATATTTTCATGTGAACCTTCAAAATGTAATGTAATGTTTTCTTTTTGTTTGTTTTAGAAAAGCAGAAAATGGATTGACCAGATTATTTAGTTACTATATTAAAATCATGATTTTTTTTCTTTAGTTAAAGCTGATCATTTTGTCATTTTATAATGTTTTGTCTTGTCAAGCATTCTGGTATATTAGAAGAAAAGTTATTAAAAAGCAATATAGCCATATATTGCAACATACAAATGTTTCTTTTGTCTCTATTGTGTTTTTAATTAACTACATGGTTTTTTAACTTGTTGATAATTTGGAATTCATCCAAGTTAGTAAAATGACCTGCTGGTCTGATTTTCCTCCACAGTGGTTTACGGCCTCCAGAATGAGCCGTATTACAAGTATGTGTGGAACGGGAAGCTCTTTGAGCGGGTCAAGGACATTGTGCATCCTGACTGGCTTATGTACATAATCCATGGCTTCTGTGGTCAGTCCAGTATCCTTTTAAAGCTTTGATTTGAGAAGTTTTTTTTTTCTTTAGCTGGAAAAATTCTGCTGTTTCTACCCCTATTGAAATAAACTTAAAACCGTATGGCTGATTATAAGAAAAAAAAAAAGCAAACTCTACTTGGTGAGGATTTGTTGTAGAATAAATGTGATCACTCCTGCTTTAAATGAGCCCACATACTCAACCAGCACAGCTTTATTTATCTTTTGTTTCATTTCTCTCTTTGTTGAGTTGGCTTCATCGGAGCACGTGGATCACACTGAGCAGCAGCATTGAAGGCAAAGAAAAATTAACAAGATCTAGTAAAATAAATCAAAATTAACCAGTTATCAGGTGTATGGACACTGGTGATTACATAATCTCTATTTTTTTGTCTGTTGGGAACAAGTTTTTTGCCTTTTGGATTCTGTTAAAGTCTGTTTTAATTAAGCCTAAGGTTTATTACATTTATCTCAAGTCTTTCTGGATCTTTTATATATAAAAAATCCAAATGCCAGTAAATGTATTGGTTCGACATGAATAATTTCCTCTGGACTTGTGTTATAATTATTCATGAGTTACTGCTACAAAGCACAGAGAGACTGATTGATTCAGGTAAAAGTTCGCCTCAGGCTCAGATTAAAATTTCAAGTCATTCACCATCAGGACAAATCATATCAAGCAGAGTGAAATACGTTACCTTTTGCTGACAAATATATATATATATGTGTGTGTGTGTGTGTGTGTAATAGTTTTTTTTGCTTGCCTTGTTCCTCTACATTTAAAGTACACTTAGCCAATTTTACTCACTGCTGTTTTGTGTTTGTTTTTTTGTTTTTTTTTGTGTATGTTTTTCACACGTGAGTTTGTTCTGCTGCACACTGACAATGTGTGGGCGAGTTTAGATGTCTGCTGGAAACTGCTTGGCCTTTGCTGGATATCTAGTATGACCTTGAGCGAGCCAGCTGTTGCAATACAGCGGGAATATATATAGCATCTATTTAAAGGTTTGAAAGGAAAGTATATACTAGGGAAGTCATGTAAAACATAACACCACTTGAACGTCTTGATGGTGCACATAAACATTTTCACTCCTCTCCTTTTTTGGTATTTAATTATTATACCACATCTACATCCTAAGTAATCCTTTTCAGATTAATATATTCGGTTTCTATGACTAGATATACAATGCAGAAACATATATAAATCAGTGCCTTTAGGATGGCATAGTTTCTGTTAATCTATTTTATTAAACAAATTCTGAAATTAGACATTTATATCACATACATTCCTTTCACACAGATTGGTTAAAGTTATGTTTTTATATTTTGTTGATGTTTATGCAGTTCAACTAATAAAAAAAAAAATATACATTTAGAAAGAATATTATGCCCTCTCTATAATGGCGTCTGGCCAGTGTGCCGACCAGTCAAGCCCAGATATATCATAATTATTAGGTGAGGTGGGTAATGTGGGGAGGTGAGAAGTATTGGTGGAAAATGAGATCAGATTTTCCATAAAGTGTGGAGTACTTTGTTAAAACAGTGTTTTACCAAATCAGCGCTGGCAGTGAAAACTGTACACTGAGCTTCACCAACTAGTCAGGGAGGTTTCCCCCAAAAAATGTTGCAATGTATTTTTTTTTCTCTTGCACCATTTAGTAGCAGTCTTACTTTTGGTGTGTTTTCTGGTTAATGAGTAGCAATGATTATCTACAGCCTACACCTAGAAGAACTCCATCAAACTATAGAAATAAGTGCTGGAATGCAAATTGCAAATAGCAATTTTTATTGTGTTCTTAACTTTCCAGTCATGTACATGGATACAGCACACTGGGAACAGCTGTCTTTTTAAGCATGTTTTATTTGCAGATCCTCTTTTAGTGGATATTTATGACTTTCTGCTAAGCAATTGTTAGGTCAATAGACTTTGTAGATTGCAATATGGGTTTTATTTGACCTTATTTAACTAAATTAATTTAGGGTTTTTCCAGGATGTAAGCCAGTCTTATTCCCAATAACAGAGAAATATAATTGTAAAACATCTATGTAATGTGAGTTTCACTTTTTTAAGATAAATTTGTACATAAATCCACATTTAGGAGAATATTCATGATTTTACTAAAGACTTTCCAAGAGAATTTGTATTATTTTGACTGTGCGCTTCAGTCAACATGCTTTCTTCTTCCTGTTATCATTACCCTCTTTCTTAACCCACGGACTTCAGAGCTACTGATCTACGGTCGACCGGTTCACGTCACTCTCATTGCCAGGCGCTCCAGCAAATTCGCCGGGACGCGCTTCTTGAAAAGAGGTGCCAACTGTGAGGTACAGCCGTTACTGCGGCAACAGGGACAATAGATAGTGGAAACAAGCTGAGGGCCATCACCATGATTGAGATGACTCAAGTTGATCACAGGGGGTTAATTTGATCCACTGCTTCTTTCTTCTGTATGCATGAGTATCTGTGTGGGCGTTTTGTGGGAGGAAGAATGAACTTAAGGCACAAATTCTGTTTCTCAACCTTCTGCTTTGACCATTTTGCTAAAAAAGTGTAGTCATAAAAATCTTATTGCTGCAATTTGCAGATAAAATCACGTTTTTGGGCACACGTGAAGGAGCAGCTTGGGTCTCTAGTTGTGTGATATTTTTTGAAAACTACTCCAACTGTTTGCAGTAACGTTATTTATAAGGCATACTTTCATATATATATACACTTTCTACATTTAAAAGGCAGATTATCATTGTTTGTTTGGATATCAAGTAAATTTGACAAAATCTTCAGATCCTCTGCTGAATTTCTTACTCAGTTATTGAATAATTACTTTTTTCATATAGGATCACATTGGTTTATATAGCCTTTTTCCTTTTACTGTTAAAGTTTGACCAAAAAAAGGATTTAGGGAAATTTGTAAGTAAGGGAATTATGTAGAGCTGAGCATAAAATATCTTTTTGATTACACTTATCTAGCTGTATTGTGAAACAACTTTTATCTTTTTCATGCCTCTTGTTTTTTGTGTTTTTTTTTTATTTGAATTGATAAAAAAGAAAAACAAATCATTTTTTGAACAAGAAATCATTTAGTGCAATATCAAACTGTTGCTTCTTTTATGATTGAAATGTATATTTGTGACTTTGACCAAAATAAGAATCATTATTATTAGTTGTTTTTTTTTTTAAATTTAAAAGCAAAACAATTGTGATCTAAAACAGTCATTCAGGATTAGACAAATGTTTTAATTTTTTTATGCTTATCTTTGTGAAACAGCTGAAGAAATGGTTACATTTAGAGGTGTATGTAGTTACAGTCACTCAGAATGAATAAAAAGTATACCACTGAAGTCACTGAAATCTTCAATTTCTTCCAAGGACTCCGTGATTGATTTTAAGTTTACAGCCTTATGAATAAAACATCTTATAGTGATGAGGGAAAACAAAACAATTTTTGTATTTTATTCCGTATCATTAACAATCATTTCCTTGTTAGAACTTTCTCCCACTTCAATTTATTAATGGATGCCTCTTACAACCATGTTCATGTTTTAATTAGGTTTTTCTTTTTTTTTTTTTTTTCCCCCAGGGCGACGTAGCTAATGAGGTAGAGACCGAGCAGATAATCAATGATGCCTCAGTTATGTCTTTTACAGCAGGAAGCTACTCCTCCTACGTCCAGGTTCGAGGTTCTGTCCCACTTTACTGGTCTCAGGACATTTCCACCATGATGCCAAAGCCACCCATAAGATGTAAGACTACATCTCATAGACTTTTTGAGGGGAATATTATTTGTTATTAAGATGTGCCTAGAAAAAAAAACACACTACTTTTCATTTTAACACTTTAAAAGGTCTGTATTTTTTATTGCTAAAAATATTATTAGGCAGCAGGCCTACAACTTAAAAAGTTTCAATACGAATTACATTTTTCATTTAAAAACTTAAAATAAACCTGTTTGGAGCATTGAAATGTTGCATTGAAATAAGTGTTTGATTTCTTATAAGGCCCTATTTCCTGTTTTAAGCACAAAGGAGGATTTGGAAGGATTAGGGAAAGTGAGCCCTCTTGGATGTATTCTTTTTCTGCATTCATTATGACTGGAATAAAAGCTCTGAAACCTCAGGTGATCAGGCGAGACTGATGAAACTGTAGAATGACAAGTTTTACCGTGTGTGTATCAACAGGAATACACTGGGATTTACTTTCACACAATGCCTGCATGAACTGATAATCCTTTTTTCCTCTGCTATGGCCTTTTTCCATCCTCAGATGACCTTTTGTGGTGTTGTGGATCAGAATAACCCCTTAGAAACCATCCTGGCTTGCCTCAATGACCTGGTCCTCATTTAATCTCCAAACGCAGTCCTTACCTGACTTTTTGAAAATGTATGGTCTAAATCCCAAACAGCTTGAAAAATTTTATACTTTTGATATACCTTCAATAT
>JAUZNJ010040418.1:0-10379 GCA_034780135.1 Jordanella pulchra | reverse complement strand
CTATCTATCTATCTATCTATCTATCTATCTATCTATCTATCTATCTATCTATCTATCTATCTATCTATCTAGATATACATAGATATACATATAGATAGACAGTTTTTCTAATGTAGATAGATAGATAGATACTGCATACAAACAATGGTTACATCTAAAAAAATGACTATAAAAGAATAAAAGGGTTCTGTTATTTTTTAACTTAACAAAGTAACAAACAGTGTGCATTTTACAACTTTTTTGATTAATTGTTTTTTGTTGTTTTTTTTTGTAAAACCTCTTTTTAATCTGTTACCTTTAACAAAAATTTTATTAAAAAAGATGGCAAGATGGGGGATATTAGTTATCTCCTTTACACAAGCCCTTCAATGACTACAGGTTACCTGGATTGTTTTTGGCACAGAGTGTCAGTAAACAAGCACAGATAAATAATAGCACCATTGAGAGAAAGACTATAGTCATGAGAATGATGCTTAGAGATATAGCACTATCAAGAAAAGTGGGATAGTGAAGAGATTGAGAATAGGAGGGTATGTGAAGATAAATGAGGAGAGAACAGGAACATTGGTAGAAAGGGAATGAGGGCATGACAGGGCATGATGGAGAGGCAGGGGGCAATGAGTAGGTGGAATACAACTATAAAACAGGGCAGAAGATGAGGTCAGGTGGCTCTCTTAAAGAAAAATAGAAGAGTCAAAATCAGGGCAAACGTTCGAAGTGGATGGGTAGAATGAAAACTGCTTCAACGTTTTAGACTAAATCAAGAAGTAATGCATGTTTATTGTAAAATATTGATAGCATAGACATAAAAAGGGAAGCAAAATGTAGGTATTGTTACATGGTAGCTGTTTATGGAAAACTAAAAATACAACTATGGTCATTTAGAAGATACTCTGCTGGTACTGTAATTATCATTTACTTATATCTTAGCTAAGGCTTAAGAGCTCCAACTGCTGGCTCTCTGCCATCGGCTGTGCTGTTTCAAGATGTCCAATCAAGCATAGCTGGAAGACAGCAAAGTCAGCTTTTGCTTGTGAACAGCCTGGACCATAATGAATGCAAAAAACAGCAAGAAAAGCCTCATCAGTTTTCCAAGTTTTCCACTTTCCATTGTATCATCAAGGATTTGATCCTGTTGAGATTTAGAGGAATTTGTGATTTTCACATTTCTTTCAACCTGCATTTAAAATGAGTAAGGTAAATACAAAGAACCAGCCCTCCATCAAACACAAAATAAGCTTAAAATAAATACAGATTCTACGAAATTGAACAAATTAAATTCACAAATGATTTTCAATCATGCTTCAATAGAATTATCTAAAAAAATGAAATTGTAAAACAGGCCTGGACAAAATGATATTACCCTTAACTTAATATTATTTCATACAACCTTTTGAGGCATTCACTGTGATCAAATGGTTCCTGTAGCTCTGAATATGACTTCTGGACCTTTCAGCAGGTATTTTTGCCCACTGCTCACAAGCAAATAGCTCCAGTTATTTTCCAGTTTGAAGGGTGCATTTTCCAGATGGCATGTGCCAGCTTCTTTAAAGGATGTTCAATAGGATTGAGGTCAGTGCTCATTGAAGTCCACTTTAGAATAGTCCAATGTAATATAATGTAAAGCAAAAGTAGCCTCAGAACATAACAGCCTCGTCTGTATTTCATAGTAGGGACAGTGTTCTTGTCTTGATATACAGTATATGTTTCAATCTATGAATGTAGAGACTTGGCAAAAAATGTAATTTTTTTCTCATCCGTCTATAGGACAATCTTCCAGATGCTTTATGCCCTGTCAACATATAGTTGACAAATTCCATTCTCAGGCTTTTCTATGATTTGTTTTCACCAATGGTATCCTCCTTGGTCGTCTCCCATTAAGTCCAATTTGGCTAAAACAACAGCAGGTGGTCAAGCTGACACTGACATTCCTTGAGCTTGAACTGCACCTTTAATCTCTGACAGCTTTTCTGGGGTCTTTTTTTCCATTTGTTTATTTTCCTCCTGCTGCCATGTCCAGGGAGGTTGGCTAAACTCCAATAAATCTTAAATTTCTAAATAATCTATGCAACTGTAGTCACAGAAATATTTAGCAGCTTGGAAAAGGTTTTAAAGCCTTTACCTGTAATATGTTTCTCTATAATTTACTTTCTAATGTCCTGTCTGAGGATATTAAAGAAATGCAAAGCTCCTATTTCTGTTCTTTTCATACTTCACTAAACTACACTGGTCTCATCAGTACATCAATTCTTTGCCCTTTTTCCTATCTTGCCCAACCCCTCCTCACCCCCCTGTCACACGCACACACTCACACACACACACAAACACACGAACCGACCCACAAACCTGTCTCACTATCTGCAGGGACTTTCTATTGAGTTCCCTTATTTTCTATAGCCTAACCATGACCCTTATCCTAATCCTAATCTTTATGGGTTCATATCTCACCATAACCCCAACCTAAACTCTAAAAATGACTTCTGACCCAAAAACAGCATTTCCCCATGCGGGGTCCGAGCATTGGGCCCCACAAGGAGCCGCCGGCACCCACAACATACCATTCTCCCTGTGTCCCTATCACATTCCTGTCACAAGCTTCAACCTCAACAAAATATTAGTGAGTAAATTTCAATTTATGCCAGTGAGTATAATTCAACACCATCTTGAAGAATACCGCTAAGAATTTTTAAAATCATCAATTCTATGTATGTGTACCCTTCTTGTGAGAAAGAAAGGCATAACCTCAGTTCGGGTTTAGGGAGAGTGAGGGAAAGAGGGGGAATTCAGCCTCACAGAAGAGCCTGGCTTACAGTCAAAGAGCAGGAGGCAGGTGTACAGACTAAGTCAGATGGGGAGTAATTCTGCAGGGCTCATAGCCATTTTGCCTAAAATAAGGCAAGCAGATGGTTACATCAAAACAGTCACTGACCTGAATGATCAAATTCTAGTGCTGTTGGAACTGTTTAGAGTTTGAAAACCATTTGTCATGACCTCCCCTTTTAATGCTGACCTCTTCACTTAGCAAGATGTCATATGAGAAGAAGAGGGCAGCACCTTTGTATTAAAAACCATTGCTTTGGCAGTGCTGAATCAGTATGGTGCAATTATTTGATGTACTATATCTACTAAAATAACTCAATTGGAGAGCTTACCATCATACTTTTTAAGCTCAGAAGAAAGTTGACTCATGTTTTATATACATAGTATAGAACTGAATTTCTTAAAGAAGTCATCACTCAGAAATGGTAAGATTCCATGTTAAAACGTGTATGTTAATGTTGGGTTAAACCTGCCAAAAAGGCCAAAATGTAAGAGTGTTATTTTTTTCTTGTGGGCTCATGCAAATCAGTACAAGCCACAAGAGTCTCATCTCCATAAAGTGAGATTAGGATCACCCTTCTGTATTGACCCCCAGTACTGGAGAGTCACTAGCATTAGCTTTCCATGCTATCACCACTCCTGTCTCAATTCCTCCAAACAGTGTTGACAACTCCTCAGCAAGACAAGTTGTTATTGGCTGTCCTAGAGGGCACTAGATGACATCGTCATCCAATTTGCTTATTTCATGTCATCTTGGTGTAGGAGATTCAGAATGCCTCCGATTGCTTTTTTTTGTCTGTCAAAGTAGAGCAGAAAGATATAGGAATAGTTAGTCATTGTTACCTAAAACCAAACTGGTGCAATCTGTATTATATTTTAAGATGTCATAATTAATATAATATTATATAATATATTATAATATATAATATTGAAAAATACTATTAAGAATGCTGCACTTTTAAATGGATCATTCTATGTGATGATTGCAAACCACCCCTGCTAATAATCCATACAGCCTGTTGGTCGTGCTAAAAGTCGTAAATTGCTGGGAGTAGGAAATTCACAATCTGACTCGCCGAATAATGCAGACCTAATTTTAAAAAGAGCATGTATGCTTTGTCCTTTTAAAAAAGAACTTTTTTTCTAAAACTGCCATTGAATTATTTACAATTAATTAAGTTGTCAGTATTGAAGGGCAAGCATTATTGTTCAGTCTCAATGACATAAGAATTTGCCATTCTGTTTCAAGCCATTTAAATACCAGTTGGATTTGCTTTGGCGCACTCGTCTTTTTCATCTTTCACTTGTCAGGGACTTGGTCATGAGGGCAGTAGTCACAGTAGAGACTCATAGACTTCCCTCTACCCTGACACCTTATCCAGCTCTGCTGGGGAAAGGCCAGGTGCTCCGGGCCCTCCAGTCTGTTCTGGGTCATCTTCATGGCCTCTTACTGTTAGGGTGTGCCTTGAACACCTAAAGAGGGTGGTGTTTAGGCAAAAAGGATGTCAGAGCCACCTTAGCTGACTCTTCTTGATGTGGAAAATATTCAGTTTGAGCGTCTCTACTTCGAGCCTTTCTAAGGGAGTTCCCAGGATCAAATTTTCTCTGTCATGTTCCAGATTTCATGGCCATAGTTGAGGATAGGATTGTAGACCGACCAGTAAATCGGCAGTTTTGCCTTTTTTGCTCAGCTCGACATATTGGTGCAATATAGGCTTTAGAGCTACAGCCGCATAGAAAACCACAGAAAAAATACTGCACTTGAACTCCCTTACTTGAGGCAGGAACTCTCCTCCAACCTGAAGGAGCCAAACAATCATTTTCTGGTTGAGAGCCATGTTCTTGGAGGGGCAGATTTTCATCCCGCCCATTGCTGCAGGTCTCGGCAGGAAGGAGCAAGCAGAACCATGTAATATACAAAAAGCATTGACAAAATTTGCTGGTCTCCAAACCAGACCTGCTCCAGCTCTTGGCTGTGCCTAAAAATCCTTCCCATAAAGGGTTTTGAACATTACTGGTGACAGAGTGCAGTCCTGCTGGAGTCCAACATGCACTGGGAAAAGGTCTGACTTAATGTTAGCAATGTAAACTGCTG
Source organism: Jordanella pulchra (assembly GCA_034780135.1). Lineage (NCBI taxonomy): Eukaryota > Metazoa > Chordata > Actinopteri > Cyprinodontiformes > Cyprinodontidae > Jordanella > Jordanella pulchra. The sequence continues at coordinate 5,464 of JAUZNJ010040418.1, read as the reverse complement.
GAGAGGACAGTCCAGCAGATTCAAAAATCCGCTGGACTGCCCTCTCCAGCACCCTGGCATATGCCTTCCTGAGAAGTGTGATTCCCCTATAGTAGGGATGCACCCTCCTGTCCTCCTCCTTATGGAGGGCAATCACCACCCCAGTCAGTCTGCCAGTCCAAGGGCACTCTCCCCGAGCTCCATGCAATGTTGAATAGGCGTGTCAGCCAAGATAGGCCGACAACATCCAGAGAACTAAGATACTCAGGGTGGAGCTCATCCATGAAGTTTTCTGACCACCTCTGTGACTTCAGCCTGGGTAATGAATGAATCCGGCCCTGAACAACCCGTCTCTTCTTTCGCTGTGGAAGGCATGTTGAGGAGATCCTCAAAGTATTCCTTCCACCCTCCAAAAATGTCCTCATTCAAGGTCAGCATCTCCACAAGATGTTCCCGGCAGTCCCTCTCTACTCGCTTGGGCTTGCAGAGTCCAGCGGGTCAATGCATTATACCTTTATAGAGAACCTCAGCTCTATTCTTATTTACAATTAACTGCTTCTTTTTATGTTAAAGTTTACATAAACACTGGACTTTTGATACCATAGTGTTTCTTTACTGCTTGTGTTGAAGCATATATCTTTGATGTATTCATCTTTTTTTTTTAAGTTTGGAATAGACGTTTGAATATTTAAGATGTTTGAAGAGCAAATAATAAACTTTCCTAAATTTAAAATTCTTTTTATCCTGGCCTTAAAAGGTAACGGCTGTAAATCAAATGCCCAGTGTCGGGATTAGAACAAAAATACAAGAGGAAATAATGGTGGCAGATTTATTACTTAATGTATATAAACAATGAGAGAACATTTCCTTTCTAATTTTTCTGTTTTCACATCTAACCTAAGGGGCTACTAGGCTGTAAATAGGTAAACAAATCATTTATTGCTTCTTTATTAGAGTAAACAAACAAGGAAATTAATGCACAATACTTAACTCCAGGTAGTCAACAGATGGAAGTTTCTTGGCCGAATTATTTGGGATCTCTGCGTTCGGATGCCTCATCTGTTCAGTCTGACTGCATTTGCTGGTGGTGCTTGTTGTCATGGAAGTGACTGTTAGGAAAAGGGTTGATGATTAAGTGCCTTTGCGTGCACACACAGTCTGTGTATATTTATACTTTTGTGTGTAGTTGGGAAAATGGAAGGGGTTGGGTGCAGCTGCCCTTCAGGTGACTGAAGCAAGATTTAGTACTTTTATTTCCTGCCCCGATGACTGTTGTAATATCTGCCATTCACTGTCACATTATAAAATAAGTCTGTTTTATTGTCTGTTGTTTACATGAGTGCAGATTTTGATATGTCTTTGTTCGTAAATCAACATTCATGCCTTAAAAAAGAAGGCAAAGAATAACTCCTCCTCTTGTGATTAATAGAAACAGTCAGTTATGACAAGGATGATGGTTCTTTTGTTGTTTTATTCCTCTCATACATTTTTCCAATTAGATGCTTGCTTTAAATTTGTATAGGGTTCTGATATGTGTTGGTCAATAAAGGTTTTATTTTCCACCTCAAGGCATTCATACACTTTAAAACACATTCATCAAATGACACAAATGTGTATAATGACTTGTGACACTGGTACACCCTCTAACTTGCATCTACGTGTGATTTAACTCATTTATTAAAGTTTTCTTTTTTTGTTTTGCTCTGTCATCACAGTGATCTTTTACTAATGAAACTTATTCTGATGGAAAAGATGAAGCATAGGTAGATAATAGAGAACTAAAGAAAAAGAAGAAAGGATAAATATGACTGATCATCAGCTCTAAAATTGAGCATTTTACTCAGTTCTATAGTTACATTGTGACTGTTGCATTCCTTTGTTTTACATATTTGTTGTTTGTCAGAGGTTTGATGTGGACACACACAAAACTATCAATCATCCACAAAGACATAGGTGTACATCACTAAGTAGCTTCTATGTCTTGGAATATGTTACTATGGCAACATTGTCATACAAACTAAAACTACAAAAGCCATTTCCTTTTTTCCTGCTTCTCTAACAAATCTAGAATTTCAAACTCTGTTTATCATCCCTTTATTGTGTATATCCAGAGTTTTTACTAAACTGATTCAATGCAAATACCTGAATTGAGACAAAAACTACAGCATAAAACAGTGACTACAATGACGTTTGCCATATTTTGACCATGGTTTTGACCTTTAGACATAAAATCTAACACTATCTTGTTTCATTTCTCAGATTTAAACAGTTTAAGAATTGTTCCCCAACAGTTTTATCCTCAAACAGATTTCTAGTCCATTCATTATTTAACTCTAATGGAATAGTTAATGTCTTTGTGTTTGCTTCAATTGCCTTTTTTCCAGCACATTTTCCTCTCCTCATTTATACTGCATGAGTGTAATACTAACCAAGACTTTATCTCTGAAAGAGAATTTATATTTTTCAAATAGTGAGGAATTATATCATTAAGATATTTTTATTTCAAAAGTCCTTCTGATGAAAAGAAAGGTAGAAGACTGTTACACGCTAGCATCTATTAGAATCTGACGTTTAAAGAGGAAGTTTGGAAATTGTCTATTACAAGGCCTTTTTTAATCAGTGTCGTATTTCAAAGAGACTCAGGCACTATAGTCATTTTGATGGTCAATCATGGACAATATTTCATGTATTGGTGTAGGTTAGAGTATACTGTTGTTTATGTAGTGTAACATTTTTATGTCGTCTAAAATTGAATGTCAAAGTCATGCCATTGAAAGAAATACCTTTACTCCCCCCCTGTAGGGTAGCTGATTAAGTCTGCACTTTTGATAAGGGGCATGAATTATGTTTGTGATAAGGCCAACCTGTGCAAAAACTCTGCCAAGTCTGATTTTAAATTGCAATGGAGCAGCAGAAAGTATTTGTAGCACATACCAGGATGAGATACCAGGATCACTTTGATGATACCATACCTTCTTTCAGGCATTACAGCATTGAATGCTTAACCTTCAACTTGTAAACACGACTTGACGGGGCAAAAGCGGCATTGGATGCAAGAAATTGCTCTGCAACTGAAGGGTTGTCGGTTAAAACCCCAGCTCCGGCATTCAACGTTGTTGTGTCCTTGGGGGCAAAGATACCTCACCTGCATTGCCTACAGATGGTGGTGATAGGGCCCGATGGCACCTGTGTATGCCAGTCTTGCTTCTGCCAGTGAGCCCCAGGGCAGCTGCACCTACGATATAGCTTGCCACCATGAGGGTTTTTTTAATGACTTAAAAATGTCTTTTTAAACATTTGTTAAAAAAATATTGTACATAGGCCTGATAATGAAGTCATAGAAAATCCTTTCCAATCATTATTGTGTTCCAATTTGCCATTGCAGTTTTGGGAGAGTACACCCACCTCCAATTTCTTCAAAATGGTATGGCCGCTGACTTAGCTTCTTTAATGTTTATTAAGCCGCTGCTGTGGCTAGATTTCTGTTTTTAAACGTAAAATTTTTTTTATTTTACCCATATGCATGCATTAAATCAATAAAATTGTTTTTCATCCTATTTGAAAATAAAAATCTGTTAAAGTTATCTTTTAAATATATTGTTTTTTTCATTTTGCTTTTCGCAAAGCTTATTTAAAAACGTGCATGTTTAGGCATGACCTTATCAAATACGTAATAGTCCTGGGGGCTGTCAAGCCAGCTGATAGCCCCGTGTTTTAAAACAGCTCTCAGGCTGTGTAGGCGTGTCATTATTGGAATTAGCATTCTGTAATCTAAACACATGCAAAAGCCCTCAATTTGAATGAAATACATGTTACTGGTGCTTCATAGCTCAGGCATCCACATTTACCATCTCCATGGCATGGAAAAGCAAAGCAAATTTTTCCAGCTTTTTTCAGCTTTGTCGTACTGGTACTCTATGAGATGAGTTGGTATTACTTTTGTCAACTACCATCCTGATATTGTCCGGATGGTAGTAAGTTAAACTGATTTCTTTTTTTAACTCAAAATACACCTGGTGAATCATAGTTTTTAATGCAGTACCCTGAAAACCCAGGCCTCTTCTCAAGGTCTTGTTTAATGTTTTTTTCTAACCTCTCTCCACAGGTGCCATATTTGATGAGTCAGCACGGAAAGATGACGAGGTTTTTCGTCTTGCTGTGGCAGACCTCAACTTAAACAATGAGATCCTGGAGACAGAAAAAATTACTTTCTCCGTGGAATTTGTCGATGGTAACAACCCTTTCCAGGCTGTACAAGAAGGTAGGAATGTCATATTTCATTTTTTTAAGCACAAACATCACTGATGAAGGAGGTGGTGGATCTTTCATTTGTTTTAATAGGCATAAGTAAATAACCCTTTCAAAGGTTGAAGCCTCCATTACTATTCCTGCTTCCAAACACTGAGACTTTCTCAAAACCTTTTAAAATTGTCTTGGAGTGTTGTTTTGGCTTTCTATAGGTCTCCAAAGCGTTTGCGTTTGGATGTCCTCTGGATAATTGGAACTTGACTTTTTTAAATGTATGTCTGCTATAATCCTTTGAATGAAAAAATGCTACCTTCTCATTTGAACTAGTCATTTGTATGTTATTTTTTATTTTGAGTACTATAAGAACATTATTATTAAAAAAATTACTGGTTTTATTGATTGGAATTATGTTAGTCATAAATTATCACTGACATTCTCGGTGAGAAAATTTTAAAATATAATAGTAGAATGTTACAGCAAATTAAAATATGCTTCAAATTATTAAATTACCCGTTTTTTGGATAATTTCCCAGCCAGGTCATACTTAACAGTTGAAAGCTCAAGATACACTAATTAATTAGAAAGTGTGCATGAGCCTTGAGCTATGTCAGATATTTTTTAAGTGACTAGTAGATGTGAAGCTGCATATATCTGATGCAAGATTTTATTATTATTATTATTTAATTATTATTATTATTAATATTATTATTTTCTTGTATAACTTCTGTTGTTAACAATTTTGTCCATGGCCTTTCGTTTTGAAAGTAGTTTGAGGGCAACCTTACACGTAGATGTATTTTGTGAGTACATAGCTAAGTGAACTCTCATCTACAGCTTTTAGTGATGCCCACACAGTCATAACACTGACTGTCAGTAAAAACAGGCAAATGCCAAAAAGCATGTGGGTGCATTTAGTATCGATGCAACACTGTGGTTGGGCTGCTATAAGGAGCTGTCAAATATAAGGTCACAAACTGATGGGCATACATTGACTCTGATAGAAAGGAGTTATAGTCTTATCAATTGTGGCAATTTTTCTAGATCATACAAAGGAAAGGCCGTGCCCTGTCCATCAAACTACCATTACCATGTTGGAATGTAATCTTCAAATTCTGCACCTGATGCAACATGATTCCACACCTGAAATAAATTTGTCTCCTTAAACAAACAAACAAACAAACAAACAAACAAACAAACAAACAAACAAACAAACAAACAAACAAACAAACAAACAAAC
>JAUZNJ010040417.1:0-10379 GCA_034780135.1 Jordanella pulchra | reverse complement strand
AGCTGAAATGGAAGTCCCAAAAATCTCATTGTATCCGTTGTAGAATATGATGACAATAAAGGCTTTCTGATTTCTGAACCGATGAAGTCTCTTGGATGAAAGGTCTTCTAGAAAACTACACGTCCAGTTGCCTAAACTGAACTTTCCTAATTTGCTGTAATAGTGAGTCCACTTGATTAATACGGACGTCCAGAGCTCCAGGACTTAAATCCAACTGCAGTCAGTTGAGAAGAACCGCTGTCAGCAGGAAAGCATGTAGTAAATGCTCTAAAAAAACAATAATTATTATGTACAGTATAAACATTTAGTAGTCCTTGTGGTTTGGGCAAGCTACTGACCAATTTAAATGGTATTCATGTTTTAGAAAGTCATTAGGTTCTCAATATCTGCTCCTTTCCAGCTTATAAAATAATTTTAATGTAACCTCAGGTGGAAACCTAAACCTCCTATGTGAACTTCAGACATTGATTTTAAAAAGTTAGGTAAGTAGGGTGGATCTCAAAGTGTACAGGAACCAGTTCAGAAATCTGTAGGTAGACAATGCATTGGGGCTTTAAATATGGCTGGATTTCCTTGTAAAACCGGCCAATCACAGGTGATTTACTTTCTGCAGTGGATACCATGCTTCATGGTACCGCATTTCAAGATGCAATTCAAAGTATAAATACAGTGGAAGTGTTGTTTACAGCTGCTTGTATAGCTTGCTTGGATTTATTGTGACTTTGGGCTTTTCACAGAATTCCTGCTTCGTATCTGCTGTTTGTTTTTTTTATTTAGAGTTGGATACCTCAAATGCTTTAAAGACCTTGAATAAAGTGTTTTTATTCTAGTATTTTGTTTTTGTCACATCAGTGGACGGGAATGCATTACCTTTGTTTACAGGTTAACCTGTTAAGTCAACCCTCCTATGTTATAAAGTAGTGATAATTGGATATATTTGTCAGTTTGTCATGTGTGTTATTTTTATTTCTTCTTAGATTGGAGCTTGTTGCTATGTGGAGTGCTCAGCACTGACCCAGAAGGGCCTGAAGACGGTGTTTGATGAGGCCATCATTGCCATTTTGGCTCCAAAGAGAAAGAAAGGATCCCTGAAGAGAAGACTGGGACCCCGCTGCATCAACTGCTGCCTGATAACGTGATGCGGCGGCCCTGTGACCTTTTGGTGAAAGGCCGCAAACCAAACATGGACTGAAGACGAAAGACAGGCTAAGGAAAAATGCTAAGGCAAAAACAAGGAGAATTGGTGGACAAAGCAAGAGCTACGCAATTCTAAGATGAATGACTCTGGAAGTAAAGAAAACTCTCCCCTGTCGTTTTTACCAAAGGAGCTCGAAGCCCTGTCAGTCTCTTCTTCTACAAGACTTTTGCCTCAAAAGTACCTTCTTTTATAACCATTTAAATCATTTTTCGTTTGTTTCTGTCACTGTATGCTATCATATGCAAGAAAGACATTACATTTCAACTATAAGATCAATCTTTATTCATAAATATATCTATTGTTTTTGACAAGGAGTTTTTAATAATACATTTATATTCCAGAATCTCCAGAACGATGAAAGAAAATGTGGGGTGTTCACTTTTTTTTGAGCCCAGCTTTTTACATTTTGAATTTTAAAAAGTGCTCCATATTTGGGCCTACAGAGTAAACCACTGATAGTACAGCGCTGTTCAAAGAAGCTATTTCTAAGATTTCTGATGATGATGATTGTTTAGAAGTATCACAAGCCAAAATACTCCAAGGTAGGAGACTGGAGAGCTAACAAGAACATAAAAAATGTTTATTATTCGTTTTTAGAATCTATAATAACCAGAGTTTATAAGATTGTATCAGTAAATCAAATATCATATTTTATCAGCTGAAGAATTACTTTTTGTTATTGTGCAGTAACAAGCTATGTACTTTTATCAATTTTAGGAGAGAACATGAGGATTAACTTGATTTAGGAAGTGAAACTTGTTTTTCTCCCAAAGAAACAAATGCACACTTATCATTAGAGGGCATATATCATCATTTTTACTATAGCTTATTTTTAAAACTTCATTTTTTGTCTTTTTTGGTACTTTAACATACTTCTTAATTGAGAGCATACCAGATAAAAGAAAAGTTAGTACAGGGCAGCAGCGAATGCAGCAGAAACTATTTGAAGAGTAATGTTGTTATGTTTAGATGCCAGAACTCAGCATAGCTGCATACCACTATGCCCAAGCATGACCGAATTCATGATGGTGAATTCAGCTCTGATTTTAAGTTCATCATGTGAGGATTTATATGACAAACTGTCCAGACAGCAGGGCGAATGTCAGGAAAATGAGTGTCGGAGACTTTCAACTTAAATGGCAAACTGGCACCCTACCCAGAAATTTAAAAGAGACCACCCTTAAATTTAATCTGAGTATCATTTAAGACAATGACAAACTGTGACAGTAACTCGTTCATTCATAAACATTCAAGCATTCGCAAGGACGCAAGTTCTCCTCTGGTTCTGTTTTGCTTTGTAACTGTTGAAACATGCATCAGACTGTGGTTAGAAAAGTCTCTTTTCTCCTTATGCCACTTTTGGCTATTGGTCCGTAATTAATTTCCCCACATCAGTGTTTTAGCAGCCCTCGAAAGTCCCTTTAAGCTAGTGCTACACTAGTGGTTGATGGGAAAGAAGTTAAAGATATGAACAAAACAATCGGACTATGGGCTCAGATGGGGAAAAATAACAGCTCAAACAGACACTATTATTGTGACTAAACATGTACAGTGGAAGAAGTGTTTTTTAATGAATGAGTACCAATTTGTCCCCTTGACCTATTTACTTCTTAGGGGTTCATCTGTTTACTGCACAGAGGACCTTAGATGCTACATCCTCTCTATGGTAGTGCCTTCCAGTTTAAGTTAGCCATTTCAAAAGCTTCTTTTTGTTGTAGAGAAGTGTGTTTTGAAAAGCTAATACACTTAGTAAAGACTCATTTTAATTTATGATGTTTCAGACGTTCATTTGTAGGGTTATGATGGTATATGCCTTTAGAACAAATGGTGAAAATGACCCAATACTGTATACGCTCTGCACAACAACAAAGCACAGCTGCTGCAGGTCCATTTTTCAGCACAACAATGCATATTTCCTAAATTTCCCCTAAACACCCCCTCTGTTCCGGAAGCAGCTGTCTGAAGCACAAAAGATGCACATGGTTCAGTCAGGCACAGCAGGAATAGCACAACATCTCGCATGAACAATCAGAAGTACATCATGCTAAAATCCTGCAGCAGGGCTCTGTTGTAGCTCTCCAAGGTCACCATTATGGAAATAATAGTAAGAACACTGATCTCAACAGTAAAATAAAGTCCAATCTGGTTTCCTTAAAGCTGATAAACATTTCTATATCCTCTGTTAAAAACAAAGGCTAAAAACTGCTAGGTTAGCTTTCTCCTCACAAATTAACTCTTTTCTAGTATTTCCAAAATATTTACACCAGTTAGTTGTATTCTACTTCTGCCTTTTATTAGTTAACCTAAACAACTGACACAACTGATGTTAGCTGTGTTAGCCCCTAAATGCTAGCAGGCTAGCTAACAGATACCAGCTCAGCTTAATTTACTGTATGTCTGTTTAAAATGTAGCTGAAAAGTTATGCTGCCAAAACAAATTTATAATAATATTAGAGGATTAAATTAATAAGACAAGAGTTAGCTCTTTTTTTAAAAGCTAAATGTTTTGTTTGTTTTTTTTTTTCAGATCAAATGGAGCAAAGGGAGTAAATTGGCTTTGGCATTTCTGCAACAAATGCCTGCACACCTCTATGTGCAACAATGAAACTCTGGTTAAGACCTGCTTTAAATTTAAACGTATAGAGGTAAATTTAGAGGTAGAACATTGATCATTGGTTTCTGCTTTTGTAAGTGTGGATCATGCGTTTAGATAATTCTGGGGAATCCCAAAGCATTTCTAGGCCAGAAAGAGTGTAAAGTCTACAGCCTCTCTGAATCCCAGTTAGGTGCTAGCAGCAAATATATGACTTTGTTTTAATAGGATTTGAAGAATGTAAAGCCATGCTAGGCCCAGGCCAAGGGTAGAACCTTATGTCCATGGCACTAAAACTGGTCCTCAGAAATCTTTAAATGTTTAAAACCACAACTGCATGGCACTAAAAAGGAACTCCTCAAAGCAGCTGAAATAAACAATCCACGCTGTCCTCCCTTTCATATGGAGGTTGGTGGGAGTGTGGGAGACGCACCCACACCTCAAAATTGCACATAAGCTTTTCTGCTTAAAATCAAGACAAAAACTGATGGTGGAAGAGAAGAGACTTTGCATATACACTGAGAAATGTAGCATAGTGTGAGGAACCATCCATGTTTAGTTCTCTTATTGGTAGCAAGAGAAAAGATAGGAAGAAAACAGCTTTGTGGAAAAGGGTCACGTTTGCCTTCTCACACAAATACAATTTCTTTTCAAAGTTAATTTTTAACGCAGTTCTGGACTTCAGAGGGCAGTTTTCATTTTGTGTTTAAGTAAATGCTTTTAGAGCTAATGCAGATGGATGAGGATGGGGCCAGTAAGAACGATGCCTGTTGTGACTGTGGGAATAAAACTTTGTGTAAATGAAAAACCATCTTGGCTTTACCCAGACAAGCATGTCTAACTTTTTTAAGCAAATATATAAAAGGAATTAGGATAGGAAACACACAACCAGTCTCTCTTGAAAGACATTATTGACTTTGGAAAAGAGAATCTGAGGTTCAAATGACTTAAAGAGATGCAAATTGGATAAAGAAAGGTTTAAGTGAAGAATGATGAAGTTCAGTTGGTTAGGGTGGTTATTTGGTGCCTTTACAACGAAACCTTAAAAGAGCTAAAAGAGCAGGGAAAACCATCGGTTTAAACTGTGGGAAAAAAGGTGAATGGCACGGCTCTATCCCCCAAAGCTGATTTATCAGTTGCTATAAAATTAATGCTGAGACCCAGAGAAAGTGCAACACAGCACTGACTGATGTTTTTAACTCTGTTCGATCTGGAAGAAAAAAGATTTGAAATGACTGAACATTGTTTAAGAGAAGTAATCCATTTACTTTTGTCAGGTGTTTTACTACACTGTCTGATTTTATTTAAAGGTCACTGGGTTTTAAAGGTAATCAGAAACAAATGCTTTAAAAAATAAACTGGTGCTAATCAATTTATGAAAGTGAATTCAGCAGAGTTTATACACAAAATGTGAAACTTTGTAGGAAGATCTGTTTTTGAGGAACGGTGATGAAAACTCTCAAGTTGTAATTTAACTGTTTTTTTTTTTGGCCAGCCAAATAAAAAAAAGGACGCGTCCCTTTTATTCAATATGTCTTTTATTTTTTCTATTGTTTTTAAAGACATTAACTCAAAGGTGCCAATTCTCACTGTTAATTTGTTTGGTATGATTAAGTAAAGCTTTAATGTTGAAGGTGCTTCTCTCTTTCCTAGCCTGTGTTGTGTAACTGTCCTTTCTGCAACGCATCACTGCAAGGTGACCAGCCCAGGCTCTCGGACAGTTGTGCTTGCTTATGTCATATGAAGGTCCAACCTCTCCTCCTCAGGATCAAGGACCTAAGTGCCACAGCCAACGATGCATTCTCCCATTGATGCTACTCTTTTCTCAATAAACATGTTTCCTGTGTTGACAAACCATTTTTTGCTGGGTTTCATGATGCAAATGACAGATCTGCTGTGGAAAATAAAGAAACACTAAATAGTCTGTCTAATCCATCAACAAAAAGAACATAGTGAAATGTTGCCTTGCAGCCAGAAAGTCAGATGTTAAAGAACAGACCATGCATGCATTAGTTTTAACCTACAGTCCAAAATAATGCATGTTTACCTTTTTCCTTAACTTTTAAATTATTGCATGCACTATCTGCCTCAAACTCTGGACACCTGCTATATAGTTTAGAAAGGGAGATAGTTGTAGAGCAAACATTACCTCACGCAGGTCACATTTTAATGTTTAACCCTTTAAAGCCCGAACCAGGAAATAATAGACAGAAAATTCTGATTTTTTAATTTAGGAGTTGTCATTGAATTCTATGAAAAATTATTTAAAAAAATAATACATTTTGTATAAGTTAAATTTGATCATTATTTGCATTAATTTTGATACATTAGGCATTTCCGTATAATCTTTTATCCATTTTCTGTTCCCTACATATTTCTGATTTATTAAGTCTGGTTCTCAAGAGTGAAAATATCCCACTGATGATGCAGAGATCACAAAAATTCATGTATCAGATATGATACATTTGGCTTTAAAGGGCTAAGAGACATTTTTCAACCCATAGACTTGGGCTTCACAATATAAATTGCTTGGTTGAGCTAAAAACTAATGATATGTTCAGTGTTCCTTTTTTGTAGAGCCTCTGAAATAGCTTAACAGCTGAACTTAAATCAGGATAATAATACTCTAACAGGTGGATTTTATGAGATCGAGCTCCGTTAATGGAGTCGACTTGGAGCGTAATTACTTTGACCTCAGCTCTCTCACGTGCCATGTTAAAGTATCTGTGGTTAAAAAAAACTTTGAACACTTAATTCCTACAAGTAGAATGCAGAAGTAGGAGCTTATTTTCTGCTTGTTAAAAAGCAGCAGAAAAAATATAAAAATATTTTTTTTTCTTTTATACTTAACATGTTTAAAAGGCAGAAATCATTAACTCCACAGACTGACTTGTGTTTTTAAATTCAGCCTTTTTCATGCAACTCGATGGTCAGAATATTTTCCATCCATTAGTGTTCAAATAAAGATTATTTCATTAAATTCTTTATCATTTTATAGACTTCTTTTTTTAAGGTGGTAGATATCTGCTTTGCTAAGAGTACGAGCTCTGGTTAGCGTTAGCATCCAGGAAAGTATTATTTGTCAATAAAAATGTTTGATAAACTTATCAACTGAGTGTAACTAATAAACATAAACAGGCTCTTCACACTTAAACCTCCACTGGGAGTGAATTTAAATTCTGTGAATTGCTCCATTTTGCAGTAAAAAATGTCATAAACTCGTTCATTACTTCAAACTATGATGTGTTTTCATTTGTTTCCTTTTTGGCCTATGAAATCTAAATGTAGTTTTAAATGTCATTTAAAACTAAATGCAGTTAAAAAGTAACCACGATGTATTTACAAGTTCAGAACAAGGGTTTAGTTTATGTCCATCATAGAGCCACAAGATGGCGACAGCACCTTTGTTACAAAAGGAAAGGACCTGGAAGTTCTTCATAAACTCGTTTGATATCCATTTAAGGCATTTCTTTTTGAAACGTTTTTTTTAAAATAGGAAAGTTATAGTGTTCTCACCCAACTTTCATTCATTTTGAATAACTAAACCTATAGACAGAAATATTATGTATGTTTTGCTGTTTTTTTCCAAGTTCTAAAAGAAAAGAAGACGAACCTTTTTAATTCTACCCTAATGCACTGGATTCATAACCTGCCATAAACTGAACATATAGACTTACATCCCCCTGTGCACCATATAAATATATGTATTTATAGAAATGTACTGCTTGTTTTAGTTTCACATCCTTATATAGAATTACAAAAATATTTAGCCCTAGTGTAGAAGTCCTGCCTTCTGCATGTAAAATAACTAGAATGAAAACGACAAGAAGGACTTTTTTCAGTTAAAAAAAAAATGAATTCAATTTTTAAAGGAGAAATTTGATTGACACAAAATCTGCGTCACATAATGTTTAATTTCTTGCTAGATTCTTTTACGCTTTGTTTGAAATCACAAATATTAGGGTACTTTGTAAATATAATAGGCTCTTGGCATTACAGACCCTTTCCTATCCATAACAGTAGGAATAAATTGTCCTTTTAACACTGCATCAATCCTTTGCTTTACATCAGACCTGGAGTGCTTATTGACGAGTCATACTAAGCCATATCAAGGCCTGTTTACAGTCTGTGCCAAACCACACAGAGTTAAAGCTAATATTGAAGAAGGTCTATCTGGTCAAATGAGACCAAAGTGAAACTATTTGGTCAGCTAGAAAAAAAACTAAGTTTGGTAAAAGCCAAAAGTAACCTAAAACAGAGTATCCTCAGGGTGGAACATAGCGGTTCATCATCATGCTGTGCAGATGTGTTTCTACAACAGGGAATATGGAAGCTGGTCAGAATTTATGGAAAGATGAATGGAACTGGATGCAGAGCATTGCTGAAAGAAAGTCTGCAGTGGATTTCAGACTGGGATGGAGATTCATCATCCAGACAGAGCATTACCCAGTCACAGTCTAGACATAAATCCAATTAGGAATCTGTGTTAGAACCTGAACATATGATGCTTTCAGAAGCCATCCATCCTGTCTGACTGAGCTTGGGTTATTTTGCAAATAACTGACAGAAATGTTAAAGGTATTAAAATATACAAAGCTGACAGAGAAAAATGCTTAAAGACCCTAAGCTGCAAATGCAGCACAAGGGGGGGGGGGGTTACAACAAATGTACCTCACATTGCCCAGATTTTTAATTTTAGGACCATGTATTTTGTGCCTTTCATAGCACATTAAAAATCACAACTTTTGCTGAGCTGCATTTCTGTATTTGAATAGTTTGATCTGAGGCAGTTTTCAAGTATTTTAAGACAAGATAATGAAATAGCATTTTTTGGAAATAAGGAACTCCTGTTCTTTAAGATTTCCATATGACTTTTTCACAGTACCATAAGCTCTGTCTGAAACTCTAGGAACCCATCCAAGCCTCTAATCCAAACTGTGTCTGATCTACATCCAGATTTATTTATATGCTAAGTGAATACACAAGGACAAATATTAGCTGACAGCAGTAATTATTCTAAATTTTATTTATCTGAGGTTTGATTAGATACTTGCTGTAAAAGGTTAAAGGTTATTAGAGTTTTATTTCTGAGAGTGAGAGTCAATTAAGACTTTTTGGAAGAATAAGCTGTTTTATAATGGGACACTTAAGGATTGAGGCTTCTCATCACCCTGGTAAGTCATCTTTTTTATTGGTGGCTATTTTCAGAAAGAAACAGCAGCAACATTTCCATAGAAACCTGTCGAGACTGAAATAGTGTCAATTACTTCTGATGGAGAAATTAGTGTTAATCCAATTTCCTTTTTCTTTTCTTTCGTAAGCACAGATCAGATCAGTATTAAGGAGATCCAGAGCCTGATCTGTTCAGACCACGGAGCTTTTCTCTGCTCTCCAGTGAAGTGTCATAAGGCTGTGAAACTGTATTTCTGCGCCTACAGATTTCTTAAATGTCACAACATTTTTTAGATCATCATACCGATGCAATATCAAAGATAGTCAAAGATAAATGATTACATGGATTAGAAGGAAAAAATAACAATTGATACCAACATCGTTTAACAGATTTTGAAATTATCATCATATGTTAAAGCTAAAACAAAAGTTGACAAGGATAATCTTCACAAATTTTAAATGTATATACGAGCCATACAATTCTGTCTAATTACCCTCAAGGTTTACAATATTTGCTTGTGAAACTTAAAGACTGTGTGTCTAACCTGGTGGTTATCAGCACAGGAGTACAACGGGGATCCATATTCCTCCAATTCCTTTTTATTCTACAGACTTAAGACTTTGAGTAAAATACAGATAACTGTGGGCGTTGGAAGGCTAGGTAGGAGTAGTGGATTGCTGTGTGTCATTATGTGGAAACAATATATTATCTAGAACTGAATGCAATAGATAATAGACCTGTTTTTTAGTGTGTAGTCCTGTTTCCTTCCTAGAGATAGCTATTGACTCACATTTAACTGTGACTAACTGTATGTGCTCTCTTATCCTAACTTACCTTAACTGAGCTACCTAAGGACCTAGTTTACCTTCTCTAACAGAAGGTATATATGGATTGAAGCTTCCATGTTCCTTTTGTGTGTCTGTAACTGTCTTCTCAAGCCCAGAGTAAGGCTTTGTGGAAGGTTGCCAACACTGACTGTGGTTCTGCTGGATGTTTCTTCCAGTTTAAGAGGAGTTTTTCTTTTCTTTTTTCTCTCCACTTATGCCAAGTAGTGTATGGATTTGAAGTCAGCAGCACACTGAAAACTATTGTCCAATGTTTCTACATGCTCATTCAGGAGTAATTTCTGCAATCAGCTGGGTTTTCTTAGATAGAATACATTTCAACCAATCTGTCCATAATATTTCATTAAATTGTTCAGGGCTAAGCCTAAAATAGTCAAAATACCATTCTGGGTCATTTTCTTCCATATATTCAACAGAATTTTATATGCTCCATTATTTCTTCTTTTTTGTAACATTGGCCTCACCCACCAGCGCCGAGTTTTTGGTGATTTGCTCTGAAAAAAAGCTGCAATTATTATTAGGTATAAGTCAATAAATGTAAAAGTATTCTTAAGACAACAAATTAAGAAA